>JBBPBX010083272.1:0-15561 GCA_038048925.1 Garcialebias charrua | reverse complement strand
TCCCTGGTAAAGTTGCTGCTGGGCGCAGATGATGGATGGATGATGGATGGGTAGATGGATGGTCTGTGAACTTTAACTTTAAACTGTCCAAAGGACTTTGGCCACTTTTGACTGTTTTTGTCTGACTTCATCCTAGAACCAAATAATTTATAACGTAATAACAGTTGAGCAGATTCTAATAATCTTTATGTTATGATTCTTTAAAGGTCAAATGCAAATGGAAAGTTCTCTTAACTTCCAGTATGGATTTAAACACTATACACACTTCACATTGTAAAATAAGTTTAGGAAATTGAATGTTCGAGGACACCACTTAAGAAAATATAACGTTTAATAGGAAAAGTTTGAAGTGACAAACAGAAGTAACGAATTTCCATCTGGTGTCTCACGGCTTCCTCCAGAAGACGACACAGGTTGTTGAATTCTGGTGATTTTCTTCTGTTGACTGTAAAAGAAAAATGTGGTTAATTTAGTCCAGAAACTGTTTTTTTTTTTTTACTAACAGAATGTAATCACAGGATGTTCATGTACTGACTGTAACGGTAACCCGTTGGAGTTATTTGAATTAATATTCAATGTTTAATAGATGTAAATGTGTCAAGCTAGCTTTAATTATTTTCGCCATAGTACTTTGTAACACTTATCATGAAATACCTAAAAAACCACACCACTGATATTATCCAAATTAACAGAGTGTAATCACAGGATGTTCATGTACTGACTTAACCCGTTGGAGTTATTTGAATTAATATTCAATGTTTAATAGACATAAATGTGTCAAGCTAGCTTCAATTATTTTCGCCATAGTACTTTGTAACACAAATCATGAAATACCTAAAAAACCACACCACTGATATTATCCAAATTAATACAGTGTAATCACAAGATGTCCATGTACTGACTGTAACCCGTTGGAGTTATTTGAATTAATATTCAATGTTTTATAGACATAAATGTGTCAAGCTAGCTTCAATTATTTTCGCCATAGTACTTTGTAACACAAATCATGAAATACCTAAAAAAACCACACCACTGATATTATCCAAATTAATACAGTGTAATCACAAGATGTCCATGTACTGACTGTAACCCATTAGAGTTATTTGAATTAATATTCAATGTTTTATAGACATAAATGTGTCAAGCTAGCTTCGATTTTTTTCGCCCAAGTACTGTACTTTGTAACACAAATCATGAAATACCTAAAAAAAACACACCACTGATATTATCCAAATTAATACAGTGTAATCACAAGATGTCCATGTACTGACTATAACACGTTGGAGTTATTTGAATTAATATTCAATGTTTTATAGACATAAATGTGTCAAGCTAGCTTCAATTATTTTCGCCCAAGTACTTTGTAACACAAATCATGAAATACCTAAAAAAACACACCACTGATATTATCCAAATTAATACAGTGTCATCACAAGATGTCCATGTACTGACTGTAACCCGTTGGAGTTATTTGAATTAATATTCAATGTTTTATAGACATAAATGTGTCAAGCTAGCTTCGATTTTTTTCGCCCAAGTACTTTGTAACACAAATCATGAAATACCTAAAAAACCACACCACTGATATTATCCAAACCAACACTGTGTAATCACAAGATGTCCATGTACTGACTGTAACCCGTTGGAGTTATTTAGAATTTATATTCGATTTTTTTACAATTTATTTTCGTAGTGCACGCACAGGTTTGGAAGAAGTCAAAGCGAACCTACTTTAAATGCAGCAGATTTGATCACTACGTGACATTATTAAAGGACGGTTAATCAGGAACCCTCGTGGTATAAAGTCAGCTATGAAATATATTTTTATATCTGTTCATTGAGCTACATTTTAAAGACATAAAGCCGCCCGCGCGCGTTGCTCGTGGCGATCCTACTTTTTAAAATCCTGCAGTTTTGAGCAGTACGTGATTTTATTAAGGACACGTTCAGCTGAAGACCCATCTTTGCTATAATTTTAAAAACAAATAATTCTTTTTACCGTGTTTATCATGTAAAGTCCTGCCGTGTTCACTTCCCTCTCTTCCGTGAAAACAGCTCGAGTCCACACAGACTCCTCCTTCCGGAGCGGGTGAGCACGCGTTGGCACCCCTCTGAAACCACACCAAAAATCTGGTGCGGGGCAGCTCGGAATATCCGGTGGGGAAGGCGTAAAGGGGGTGTCTGTGACGCACATATGACGTAATATCCG
This sequence comes from Garcialebias charrua, assembly GCA_038048925.1. Lineage (NCBI taxonomy): Eukaryota > Metazoa > Chordata > Actinopteri > Cyprinodontiformes > Rivulidae > Garcialebias > Garcialebias charrua. Next base: position 13,352 of record JBBPBX010083272.1, on the reverse strand, counting down.
ACCCGTGCCGACCGGTGGAAAAGTGGCAAAAGTCTTTATCTAGCCATTGAGCAGTTAAGCTTAGCATGCTAACCTGGCTAACATCTGAAGACCAGATATCGGTGGTGAAGCTAATGGACACAGCCTCAGAAATTAGCTTCTCAACAGGTCTGTAAATGACATTGTATAACTCAGGTAGGCAAACATCAGATAAATACTTGCGACTGGGCATGGCAAAGCGTGGTTCGAGGAACTCCACAAGTTTGGTGAATCCGGCATCTTGCACGATCGAAAATGGCTGGTTATCTAGCGCGATGCACTCCATGATTTTCTGATTTATAGCTTTTGCTCGAGGGTGGTCCTTATTGTATTTTTGTTTGTTCCAAGTGGACTCATTAAGCGATAGCTGGACAGTTTTTTTCGATGCAGCCTGTCCACGTTGCTTTTTTCCTCGTTTTGCTTTAGAAATGCTGCGTGTACCTCGGAGTGATTCTTCTTAAGATGCAAGATTAAATTGGAGGTATTAAAAGAAGACGTCTTGGTTCCTCCGCGCATAACCAACGCGTTGCAGTCATTGCAAATAGCAAATTTAGCATCCAAAGGCGACACTTTGAAATAATTCCAGACCACGGACATAATCTAGAACGAAGAGTGTAAACCCGTTAGCAAGAGTGGGCTAGGCACTGTTGTTATGCCTCACAGTGCAGTTTGATGATGTCATCAATCGAGCGCCGGTAAACGTCTCTGGACCCCAAGCATTGTTGCCAAACCCAGGTGTTATTTTATCAGGCTTTTGTTATCGGAAGAGAAACCGATACCGATATGTAGAGATTTTATATTTTTATGCCAATATTGGTCCGATAATATCGGTAGGCCGATATTATCGGACATCCCTAGTAGAAACTGATCCCCACCCCCCTTCTTTATAAGAATCTGGTCTTTTACTTTAATAAATGTTAAAAAATCATTAGATATTTTTTACTTTATAATGTCATCTCTACAAAAGCCCCCACCAGCAAATCTAAAGTGGTCCATAGGCCACCAGTTGATAACCACAGTTGTAGCAGGTTGTTATGGCTCCGGACAAGTTTAATTTAGTGAACGAAGGCATAAAAATGGCTCTTTTGGTACGGAGAGATTTAATGTATGCAGCGGTGCTTATGCTTTTATTTTACAGACTGTCCGTGAACGCACCGCGAAAGTGTGTTATGCAAACGCGCGTGCTGCGGGACAGGGAAAAGTGCAGAGAACGGAGAGTAGTCAAGGAGGTTATGATGTATGAAAAGTGTCTCGTATGATTTGAATAATAAAGCGACGTCAACTCCCAACCAGTATTTTTCTTAAGCGTGCAGAGAAACATCACAGCGTCACTCACCTGGAACGATGCTTCGGTGGCGGCGTTTCGCTTTTGAAGTTGCTGCTGGGATTTTAGTTCCTCCACCTTTCTCTTTCTCAGCTGGCTTTTCGGTGGGAAGTCGATGTTGTATTTTCCATGAACAGTCCGAAATCTGGTTGTTTTCGCTTGTATGTTTTGCTGCGTTTCGCCATCGCGCCGTTGTTTTTATGCATGAACGGTGACCTAAAGCTCTAATCTGATTGGTTGCCATGTATGTCAGTCAAGTGACGGGATGTTTGATAAGCTAAAACTCGAGATTGTCATCTGATTGGTTTCCCTGTATGTCAATCAAGTAATGGGATGTTTGATCGGCTGACAATTTTTTAATGTCACGCTGCGGGAAAAAAATAATAATGTCACGCTGCGGATCGACCAGTAATGCCTCCGCGATCGACCGGTAGATCGCGATCGACGTTATGAGCAGCTCTGTGATAAAGCCTTGGCTGTGTCTCTCACAACTGGTGTGAGATGTGTAGCTCAGACTGAGGTCAGCAGAGGTATGTACACGAAGGAGCTGAAAGCTCTCTCTCAATTTGTAAAAAGCAGAATGCTGTGATTTCCTAAAGTCTATAATTAGTTAATTGTTTTGTGATTCTCGGGTTCAATTATTTTTTGAAGCACACTTAAATTGACTGAATTAATCATGACACAACCTGAGCTCGATCCACAGCCTCAGAATTACAAGACGGCAGCAAGCTACCGCAGCCCAGCCAAAAAGACAATGAACTACAACATAAAGAAGTGGCATCCAATCCTGGTCCTCAAGAACCAATACCCTGAATGTTTTAGATGCTTTTCTGCTTTGACACACCTGATTTGAATGAATACATAATTAACAGGCTTCTGCAGGACTTGAAGACATGCAGAGGAGCAGGGCAGTCTTTGCAAATGCTCAGTCACCTTCATATTTTAATTTGTCTCTTCAAACATCTTGGAGAATTTGACTGAACCGAGAAGCTAATTTAGTCATATGATTCAGGTGATTTGGACCAGTGGAACATCTAAAAGTTGCAGGACACTGGCCCTCGAGGCCTGGAGTTTGACACCCCTGATCTAGGAGAAACTGGTTTGTTTATACCAGACTGGTTTGGAGAATTTTTCTTAATTAAGATAGGAAGTAGATCATTTACTTTTATAAAATAAATCAGTAAAAGTTTCAAATCAACCCAGAAATGAATATTAAGCCTGCAAAGCAAATGTTGTAGTTGTGATATTTTTTTCTATGCTAATTAAAATACTAGTTGCTACATTCTGAACTGTTTTGTAAAATTGCAGGGATGACAGACCTAGATCTACACTGAGAGCACTACAAGAGCCTGAATGAGAGGTAAAAATGTAAAAGGTTGATGGGGGATAAGGCTTCAACTTGGCCATAACTCTGAGTTGAAGAAAGCTCCATTTCCAAACAGCATTCGTAATCAGTTAATCCTGCCTAAGAGCTATCAAAAATCACATCCTGATTCTTGACAGCAGGATGACTGTTGGTAGCCAAGAGGCTAAAAATGCCTGCTGAACTGATGAGAGGATTAGATTTTCCAAATCAAATTACTTCCAGACATTTTTTATTGAGATTCAGAAAGTTTAGCTTTATCTCAGTTTTAATTTGACTTCGTTCAAGAAAAGCTGCAGTGGATTATTGCTTTAACCTCACAGGGAAATAGATATCATCAGCAAAATGATGAAAAGGAAGAGTATTGTGTTTTCTAAAAGTAGACCCTGTAAATACAATGTGGAAAACAGTGGATAAAAAAAAATGGATCTCAAAGGAACCTTAAACCATTAGAGGGGATACAGAAGAGAAATAACATTCATAGAAGAATAAAAACACCTCTTTGTCATGTCAAGGTTAATATGAATACACCAATTAGCCAGATGTAAAACATGCTCATATAGGTTGTCTCATTTTTGTCAGATATCTCCTATGACGAACAGAACAGAACTTTTATGGACAGAATTTCTCGATGCCGCCAGGAGTTAGAGGGATTCTGGTTCTGTGGCTTCAGGAGTCCATTTCAGCTCTTTGCAGATGACGTGGTCCTGTTGGCGTCATCGTGCTGTGATCTCCAGGTCTCACTGGAGAGGTTCGCAGCCGAGTGTGAAGTGGCTGGGATGAGAATCAGCACCTCCAAATCTGAGGCCATTGTCCTCAGTCGGAAAAGGGTGGATTGCTTTCTTCAGGTTGAGGGTGAGGTTCTGCCTCAAGGCTCGGATATAGTCGCGCTTTGGTCCGCAAGCTGGAGCGCGCGTGCTGCGCGCGCACTGTGCCGTTTGGCTTCATGCGTTTATAGTGTAGCACGGCAGCGCATGGCAAAGTGCTGTTCTTTTACTGACCAGCAGGTGGCAGTACCCTCTAAAACCTGTGCATATGTTGCAAGAAAGGGTGTAGAAGAAGAAATCTACCGTAGAAGAAGAACTGTTTGAAATCACACAACAAAAACAAATGGCTTTCCGCTCGCTCGGGGAATTTAATACATTTGAATCACATAAAAAACATTCCTCCATGCGTCGCGACGCCGTTTCCACGACCACAGCGGCGCAGACAGCTGCAGGCTCTGGCGTGAAGGCTGTCGGTGAGGTCCCTACCCGACCTGTCAATCAATTTGGCGCGCGCTAGGCTTGCGGAGCTTCAAAATCTGGGAGGTGCACGACCACGCGCGAAACCAACGCGCTGGCCAAAGCGCGGGGGCGGGGACTATGCGATTGCGTCACTTTTCGCGTGCGCACCCTCGTGCCCTATGCGACGCGTCAACTATAGGGTTGGGCATCGTTTGAATTTGAGCGATTCCGGTTCCGATTCTTCGTTTCGATTCCGATTCTTTTCGATTCTCGATTCCGATTCTTTTTGTAGGCGGGGTTAAAAAAAGACATGTCAATTCAATTCAGTTTATTTATACTGTATAGCTCCAAGTCACAACAGAAGTTGTATCAGGGCACTGAACAGAAAACAATCAAATATAAAAATAATAAGTTAACAGAAACTTTAATATAAAAATAATGGTAGCACTATTTATCTGAGGAGACTACTTTGAGTTTAACTCCATGTTATAAAAAAGCTACAGTAGTTAGCCAGAGTTATTTCAGGATGAAATAATTTGAACTTCTGTTTGAATTTAATGCTATGAACTTTTTCCTTTTTGTTACATTTACTATGAATTTCTCACAGGGCAGATTAGTCAGAGTCAGAGAGTCAGTGAGTCTAATTAGAGCCAACATGGAGGACTCACCAACATATATTATTATTATACATATAATATTGTCCAGTGTGTGATGCTGCAGTCATGTTACTGAACTCCCACTGATGGGCTAACCTGGTTCCACCACCAGCAGCAGGATCTTCAGACAGAACAGCTGGTGGGATGTCCTGGTATCTGCAGCCCTCTCTCCATTTGTTTCTTCATGGACATGGAGCTGTGACATTATGTTGTGCCTCTTCCTCAGCAAAACGCTCCTCCAGTGGAGACTTTCTGGACAGACTGCAGGAAGTTCCTAAACAAACAACAGGTTTATCAGTATTATCAGTAAAAAGAGATTATTAAATCATTTTTAAGACTGAGAATGTGTACAATTATTAGCTCTGTTGTTATTGCCTACTAACCTATTCAATAATTCTTCAAACTGTGACATTCACTCATAATGGAATGAAAGAGAACATAAACAGAAATTATAATACTGAAAACTAGAGACATTAAGACATTTTAAAAGACACAGAGAACTTTAAATGGATTAAGAATGTTAATAAGTGTTGGATTTGAGTGCAATGTAAGTGCAATCCATGGTTGAATTCACATCTGAAAAGGGATGCAACCTTTTCACAACATATGCTGTAACAGTTCTGTGGCACTCTTCATTCAGTTAACACTGACGTTTTTACCTTGGACGCTGGTGAACCCTAGTCAACTATATCCTAGGCTTCAAGTGGAGGAGTTCAAGTATATTAGGGTTTTGTTCATGAGAGAAGAATGGAGCGTGAGATTGACAGATGGATTAGTGCATCATCTGCAGTACTGCATACTCTGCACCAGTCCGTTATGGTGAAGGCGGAACTGAGCTGTAAGGCAAAGCTCTCTGTTTGCCGGTCGGTCCATGTTCCTACCCTCGCCCATGGCGAAGAACTTTAGGTACTGACTGAAAGAATAAGATTGTGGATACAGGCAGTTGAAATGAGTTTCCTCTGCAGACTGGCAGACTCTCCCTTAAAGGCAGGGTGAGAAGTTCAGTTATCCAGGAGAGACTTGGAGTAGAACCGCTGCTCCTCCACTTTGAAAGGAGCCATTTGAGGTGGTTCTGGCATCTGGTAAGGATGCTTCCTGGGCACCTCCCTAGGGACGTGCTTCGGGCATGTCTAACTGGGAGAAGACCCCGGACACGCTGGAGAGACTATGTTTCTCTGCTGGCCTAACGAACACCTTGGAGTCCTTTCAGAAGAGCTGGAAGAGGTGGCTGTGGAAAGAGGTGTCTGGGCCTCCCTGCTTAGGCTGCTGCCCCTGCGACCCGACTTCAGAACAAGCTGAAGAAAATGGATGGATGGATAGATCTCCTATGGCAGTATCGTCATCTAAATATGATGTGAAGGCAGGACTGAGGACCTCTGTGGTCCGCTGGTGACTGATAAAGCAAGGGTGGATGATGAATGACCTTCCATTAGCATTAGAGCAACTGGTGGATAGTCAGTAATGCAGTTTTCCATACTCTTCCATGTCATAAGAAAAACCGTGATGATTTTAGAAATCCGGAAACTGCAGACTGTAGGAGGAAGAGGATGAGATGGTTGTGAATACCACTGCTTGTTTGTCATACAGTCTTTAAGGATCTCTAAGAGGTCTCCCTCTGGACCTGCTGTTTAACTTGAGTTCGTTCTACACCAAGTGTTTTTTCCTAATTCATTAGTCAAGACTAACATTTTACAATATCAAAGCACACACAATCCTACAGGAATTTGTTTACCTATCTTGTAGATTTTCATTTGAAGTTACGATTAAGCGATAGTAACAGACTGGTTTATTGTGGCCATCTCAGTGGTGTGAGCAATAAATTGTTCTGCACATAACAGTTTGGCATGGTGGGTAGTAATATTGATTTCACGTCCAATGTGTTCAAGAGGAGAAACAAAGCATTCCTGAACAAGCCTGTTTGTTTGCAGAGAACTTAGCTTTTAAAATATTTCAGTTTTCACATGAATGGTTGCCACTGAGCAAAGAAGGCGTAAAATTGACGAATGAACGGCAAGCTTTTAAAGTCCTCCTGTAAAATAATTCCCATTGGTTTAAAAAAGATAAACCCCCAGATTTTTTTTATTTCCAAGCAGGAGAAAATGAAGACAAGTAAATGTCAATTCTATACTCTATACCAGGGGTGCCCAACCTTTTTTGAACCAAGGGCTACTTTTGAAGTTGGCAGTTTGCCGAGGGCTACTCGTCCAGTCTCAGTATCAAAAAACATAATTTTTCATCTCTCTACTCCTCACTTCTTTAAAGTAAATAAAACAGAACGTAATGTGTTGCTAGTTTTATTTAATTAAAGTATTTTATCAAAGTAAAAGAACACAATATTTGAAAAGCACACCATATTTTTTAAAGAAACGAATAAACAACTGAACTGAACAATATAAAACTCACTCATTAACATACTGAACTATTTACAAAAAGTTACAAAGGTGCAGATTTACAAATCTCCAACAATTTCAAACCTCAATAAAACCTAAATATCAAAACTAGGCAGCTGCTCTGTGCAGCAGGATGGTGTGTCATCTGCAGGTGCTGCAGTCCCTCACTGGTCCAGAATGCTGGCTTCAAAGGGCCATTCAGAGTTCCACCTGGTTATAAGACAAGACACACACACACACACACACACACATTACACAGAAATCCTGCAGAGGCGTGTGTATAAATAGACCTGAGGTAGGTGTTGAGGTCCAAAGGATAAATGCAGCTCTGACAGATGCCAAAGGACGAGCCTATGGGGATACCAAGTGTCTTGTCATCTCTCCTCTCTTGCAGCCTCGAGGAATTTACACAATATGATGATTTTTATTTTATATAAACACAAAGATGTAATAGTACCATTGTTGTCCTCAGTACAAGGACATCTGTGAGCTGATGGAAATCTTAGATGTGCTCAGCCAAACCCTCTGGGTCCTGAGCATCACTGAAAAGCTTTCTAGTCTTACATCTGCTCATCTATAAAAACTGAAAATGTGCAATGATAAGGCTGCTTCCTGTCATAGTTCAGATTGATAAGCATTCAGCTGTCTGCTCTTTTTTTCTGCAGTTTCAGATTTTTATTGAAACTGTATATTTATGTCAGTATGAGCCGAATTGATACCAGTCAGGCTGCACTACTGCAGTTTTGTCCAGTTATTCTCTCTAACGGCAAACTTGCCCACAATAATCTAAACCGGATTCTATTTTGCGATGCGAATGACGATACAAAATCCTTGACCTTGATTTAGCCACAATAGCATACATGAACCTCAGTGTTTAGTAGGGATGCTCCAATCAGATTTTATGCTGCCGATTCCCTATGAGTGCCGATCACTGCCGATACCGATCAGATGGATTGACTGTAACTTAATTGGTTTAGTTATGAGTGCTGCTTCTGGCTACAAGATCTGAAAAGAACCATAAAATCACCATAATTTAGACAAAAACATATTTTTACTCATTTATTTCAGAGAACAAATACAGACAAACTTGCAGGCACAATGCAACAACTATTCAGTTAAAAGTAAAAAAAAAAAAAACACTTAAATTTAACTCAGTAACACAATCTTTAAAAGACTGAAAACAGTGTAGCTCTCAACAGGCTAAATAGTGCAAAGTCAAATAAATGTCACAACATTGCCTAAATAAAGTAAAAAAAATAAAGTGAGTGCATTCAAATAAATAACCATACATTACAAAATCAAAAATACCTGAGAGCAAGAATTGCTGTTTTGTGCATCAGCAAACATTGTGCATTATCAAAGAAAAAAACTAAATGTTTACCTTACTTTCAATAAAAAAAAACACATCTGTTACTTCTTATATAAAATAAAATACCCCATTTGCTACTTAAATAACATATGGTCTTAAAGCTGGGGTATGTAGCTTTTTTTATAAACATATTTCTTCTCTCTGTCACTATTTTTTGACAGACTGATGTTAGACAGCTAATCTTTGAGAAATACTATATTCCTCTGGCGTCTCCCGGTGGTTAAAATAGCATTTATAAAAACCAGAGCGCCCCGAGTTTAACCAGCCAATAAAAACAGAGTTTTGTTCATGCACGAGCTTCCCCCGCCTCTCCCAGCTGCAGCGCGCATCCGCGCACGTTCCCGTCTCAAACAGTAGCTGTTTCAAAATGGCGGAGGTGGCGAGAGCTTCGGGTGCTCAAAGGATTGCAAAGCGATGCAGAGTTAGCAACATTCTTGCTTGACAAGTAAGTGTCTTTGCTTGAATCATGTGATAGCGCAAATGCCATGATATTATCTACAACAGGCTAAAACCGTTTTCCGGCCTACAGCTGACGTGATGCTAATGGTAGCAGCTAACTCATTCAACCTCAGTATTGTTTCGATACGTACATTTAGTTATCCTAACTTATTGTATTGTGGATCAGCAAGCAGATATGATGAAAGTACTGTAACTGCGCTGTCTGTGTAAGAGAGGCATGATCACAACAACTAGCAATTAGCATATTGTCTGCAGATCATTTGGTGTTCATAATCTAAAAGTCTGTTAGTTGTACTACACAATATATGTTGTTGATGCATACATGTCAACCTCTTTGGACGTTTACCTGTATAAAGGGCCTCAAAAATCATTAATTTTTTGCATAAAATCTGTAAAACTTGCGGTGGGGGGGACGCGTTTGTCTGCTGCGGACATGAGCCTGCAGTGAAGCAGGATGAAAGGAGAGCGTAAAAAGTTCAAATTTTACTTCTAGCAGCAGAACAGGATGGAAGATGGCTGTTTGATGCTATTTTTTAAATCATCCTACATGCTTTGATATGTTAGATAAATTTGTCATTGTGTGATAAATGTGTTGAAAAGAATATCTGATTATTGTTTGAACTACATTATATGTTTTTATGCAGAGATGATGACTTTGGGGAAGGTCTCAGAAGTGAATTTGGGGAGACTCCCATTCAGGTTTTGGAAACAAGGTAAGTAAGGGGAAACCATATTTATGTCAAGATTATTTTATGGTTTGCACTGCAACTAATATAACTGTGATCATAATATTATTACACAATTTTAAAATGTAGATGGTAAGGTTGTATGTCTAATATTGTTTATGAAATGTATTTCCACCAGATATTACGGTAGGCAGAAACAAAAACCAAAGTTTAATAGTTGTTTTTATATAATCCATCCATCCATCCATTTTCTTCCGCTTATCCGGGGTCGGGTCGCGGGGGTAGCAGCCTAAGTAGGGAGGCCCAGACTTCCCTCTCCCCAGCCACTTGGAGCAGCTCCTCTGGGGGAATCCCAAGGCGTTCCCAGGCCAGCCGAGAAACATAGTCCCTCCAGCGTGTCCTGGGTCTTCCTCTGGGTCTCCTCCCGGTGGGACATGCCCGGAACACCTCACCAGGGAGGCGTCCAGGAGGCATCCTAACCAGATGCCCGAGCCACCTCAACTGGCTCCTCTCGATGTGGAGAAGCAGCGGCTCTACTCCGAGTCCCTCCCGGATGACTGAGCTTCTCACCCTATCTCTAACGCCAAAATTACACTACATGCGGTCCGCTCCGCTCCGCAGGTCGCAGCTGAGCGTCTCAAACTCCAATTTCCACTAGTCTCTCCACGTACTCTACGCTCAGCTCAGCTCAGGTCCGCCTGCATGCGCCGCTCCTAGACGCATGCGCGGGATTTGCGGGATCGCGCGATAAATCAAGTGATAAATAAGTAAGTCAGAACAAAACAATTCATTCGGTGGAAGAAGGAGAACAACAGTAGAGACTGCTGCCTTGATCTTCTCTCGTAAATGAGCGACAGGACATGGTTTGAGCAACAGGAAGTGATGTATTACATTTCAGAATAAAATACTTTATTTATTTATTTATTTATTGTATTGCGTTTGTAGGCGTAGTCATAAATGATAGTTTGAAAGCATTTTTGTACAAATAAATCCGTATAGAGCTAGGATTAAGTCCGCCCGTGGTGATTTTATTTTGTAAATACGGAAGTTGTGCTCGTTCCTTTTCCTGTTGGTGCGACGTAATCTTCAAAAGTTGACTCCGGCACAGCTCCGGCGTCCGGCAGAAATAGAAAAATTTCTAATTTTGACGGACTGCCGTCCGCTCTCCGCAGCTCGCCGCCGCCGTGCGGAGCCAGTGTAAATTCTGTCATTGATTATAATGGGTGCGTATTTGCTGCGGAGGTCGGACCGGAGCGGGGCGGAGCCGGAACGCATGTAGTGTATTTTTGGCGTAAGGGAGAGTCCAGACACCCTGCGGAGAAAACTCATTTCAGCCGCTTGTATCCGAGATCTCGTTCTTTCGGTCACAACCCAAAGCTCATGACCATAGATGAGGGTGGGAACGTAGATCGATCGGTAAATTGAGAGCTTTGCCTTTCGACTCAGCTCTCTCTTCACCACGACAGACCGGTACAGCGCCCGCTTCACTGCGGATGCTGCACCTATCCGCCTATCGATCTCACGCTCCAGTTTTTATATAATGTATTTGTTTATTGTTATGGCTTTTCTGTGCTGCAATTTTAGTGGACATAAAATTAGAATAATACAGATGCACAATATTGACAATAAATGACTTTGAAGCTTATTTTTTTATTATTTTATTTTTCTAACCGCGTCACAGAAAAAGTACAACTTTATAAATTTAAGAATTTTTAAAAAGATGACTTAATTAAAATTCTGTTCTTCTGTGTTCATGTATAACATACACTTGCACTGAACGTACGTATTTTAGTGCGTGTTAAAAATATGATTTTGTCTATACTTTCGAGTTAGTCTCATTAACTTTTATTGAGAGAATTTATTGAACTGGTACCCAAGTACATGTTTTTTTCTGTCATGATCAAAATTGAATATTGTTTTTTAATAAAATAATGTAATGTGTTGCCTCAGTAACAATGTTAGTTTATGACAAGAAAGTTAATGCTCAATAGTCCAGGTATCAAATCCGATAATTCTCTATCAGGTCATCTGGATAGTTTATTTTTAGTAGAAACGTTTCACCCTCACTCCAGAAGCCCTCTGGAGTGAGGGTGAAACGTTTCTACTAAAAATAAACTGTCCAGATGACCTAATAGAGAATTATCGAATGTTAATTTATGTTTTTTTCACGTTTATATTTTTTTGTTTTAGTATGTCTTCGCTGGACATTCACGACGAGGTTTATGAAAGTGACTTCAATGACATTCAAAATTCTGTGTAAGTAGTATTGGTCAATATTTACTCAAATATTACATGTTGAGTGTCGAAGACTAATCTTCTAATCCCTTTAAATAGTATTGACTGGTCTGAAGACAACATGGACACCACACGAGGACAAACAAGACATTTCCAGAGGAAGAGGAAACCTTTGGGTACGCAGGTTCGGCTGGTGCTCAAGGTTCTGGAGGTGGCAGACCTCCAGGGATGAGGAGGCCGGATTGGCGCGGAGCGTGTCCGAGCAAAGGAGTCTGCCTCGGACGCACGAGCGGTGAATGGTGGGAGCTCCTCCTGGAGGTGGCAGACCTCCAGGGATGAGGAGGCCGGGTTGGCACGGAGCGTGTCCCAGCAGGGGAGTCTGCCTGGGACACACGAGCCGGCGTTCTCCCTGTCAGGTGTACCAGGACCACAGGCTGTTAGTCTATTTTGGTTGGAGCACCAGCACCACATATTTTTAGTTGGAGCACCAGCACCACGGAGGTCTGGGCGGCGCGGATCTCTTGTCTTAACCCAGGAAGGGTGCTTACCAGAAGGAAGTGGAAAAAGTTGTAATGAACTAAAAAATTAAACGTGTAATTAGCTGGGAAAGCTAAATTTAGCCTAGTGACAGCTGAGTGACAGCTCTGTTCATCATTTTTACTTTTATACTACTATGCAAAAACCACTATGCAAAAACTCAGGACAGTATTACATTTTTATTATTTCATTGTATGCTTGTTTATTAAATGTTTTAGTGTTTAGTGTTTAAATCAGTGGTCCCCAAACTTTTTCCTGTGAGGGCCACATAACTTTTCCCTTCGCTGGTGGGGGGCCGGAGTCAGTTTTTAACAGGAAAAAGTGTGACGATTGCAGGAGTGCCTAAATCAGGGGTGCCCAACCTTTTTTGAACCAAGAGTTACTTTTGAAGTCGGCAGTTTGCCGAGAGCTACTCGTCCAGTCTCAGTATCAAAAAACAAAATTTTTCATCTCCCTACTCCTCACTTCTTTAAAGTAAATAAAACAGAACGTAATGTGTTGCTAGTTTTATTTAATTAAAGTATTTTATCAAAGTAAAATGACGCAATATTTGAAAAGCACACCATATTTTTTAAAGAAACGAATAAACAATGAACTGAACAATATAAAACTCCCTCATTTACACTAACTATTTACAAAAAGTGACTTACAAAGGTGCAGATTTACAAATCTCCAACAACTATTTCAAACCTCAATAAAACCTAAATATCAAAACTAGGCAGCTGCTCTGTGCAGCAGGATGGTGTCATCTGGTGCAAGCTGTATAAAATAAATGTGTCTCTACCTTAGTGGCACTTCTGACACTGAGAGGAGGAGGCGCGGGGCAGTATGAGGTGGTTGGGAGGCGCAGGCAGGTCTCCAGATGATCATCAGTCATTGTGGATCTGTTTTTGGACTTGATGATTTTCATGTGTGAAAAAGCAGACTCACACAGGTAGGTAGATCCAAAAAGTGCTGTTAAGTTCAAAGCACATCTTCGGATGTAAGGATACTTTTCTTCTGAGAGCAGACTCCAGAACTCTCCATCCACGCCAGGTGATACTCGAATTACAGATGAGGCAAATAGACTTTGAATTAGAATAAACAAAA
>JBBPBX010083271.1:0-15561 GCA_038048925.1 Garcialebias charrua | reverse complement strand
CAGCAGAGCTAAACGTAGGTGCGACCTATACACCAGTGCGACCTATCTAGGGATTTTTCCAATCTATTGGTGATAATTGGACAATGTGACCTATACACAGGTGTGACCTGTACACCAGAAAATACTGTAAAAGCATGCATGCTAGAGTACTTGGTGACTCTGAATTGTCATGGCTGTTTTTCTTGTTTGTCTCTGTGGTCATAAAATGGGCATGGAACCTGTCCAGGATATACCCTGCTTCTCACACAGGGACTGTTGGAAATAGGCACCCACTCCCTGCGACTTGGAAAGGACAATCACATTTCTTGGTTAATAAAAGGCTTCCAGTGTAGAAAAAAAACTAAAACAACCTTTGGCCACATTAATTCCTGTTACTCAGTGACTGTTTAGGGATCAATATTGCTGGTTGTTTCATTTAAAAAAGGAGTTGTACAGTAATGATTTAACCGAATGGCATTTAAAAAGTCCTTATGTGACAGTCAGGATGATGATGATGATGATGATGATAGTGATGTTGCGTAATATTGTCAGTGTTAAAAGTCATGTCATGTGATAATCTTGTGTCACTGAATAAAAATGTGAACATTGACTGTCACACCACCTACTTTTTGTCTCCCAGGAAGTAAAGCTGTCTGTGTGTAACAGTAAATTGTCCTGCCTCTTCCACAGCTGTTGAGTAGCATCCAGTATGAGCATGGTAAGTTCAAATCTGTGTGTGCTTTTGTGTTTTGTTGTATTTTTTATATCCTACATGATTTGCACCCTGTGACCCTTAGTTTGCAAAAAATCAAAAAGTTTGCAAATAATGAGTGAGCACCAATGTTTAACATCATTTTAACAATGTTGTTTAAAACCCTAAACATGACAATTCCTTTTCAGACACTTGAAATGAAGAATGTGAACCTGAGAGCAGGTGACAAGCTGAAAGTAAAGGGGGAAATTCTGCATGATGCTGAGAAGTAGGTTAATAATCTTTTAATATTTTATTGTACGTCTTTGAAAGCCTTTCAAATAATTAAGTGCTATTTGGGCTACAAAGTATCAGCTGATGCACAAATGAAGTCTTATACTGCTCATTAAATATCAACTAAATCACAATTCAAAAGCATGCTATGGCCTGGTGATTTTTTTGCTTTACTAATACATGTGTTTTTCAAAGCTCATCAAACACTTAATATCAAAGCTAATCTTGTATAATCCAATACGACCTGCTCAGATTTCAGATTGACCTTGGTTGGGACTCCGATGACCTGGCATTGCACTTTAACCCCCGTTTCCATGATGATGCTGATGGTGCTGTCCTTGTGTGCAACTCAAAGGTTGCTGGTTGTTGGGGCGATGAGAAACGAGAAAAATACAACACTCTGCAGAAAGGAAGCAATGTAAAGGTGAGGAAACATGGCTCGAAGACGCTAAATTAAGTGTTTGTTGTAGGAAAAGTATAAAAAGACTATAGATTTTTTTCAAGAAAATTTTTAATGGGCTCAGCAATACCAAGCAAACACAAAATCAATTTTAGGTCATATTTAGACATCAAGATTTATTTGTGATTTTTTTTTGAAGAATAAAGCACTTTTTCACTTTTTTAGATTGAGGTAAAGCTGTCTGGAGATGTGTTTGAAGTGGAGCTTCCTGATGGACAGGAAGTCCAGTTTCCTAACCGTGTTGGTATGGACGTCATCACCTACATCAGAGTGGCAGGCGATTTCAAATTGACGAGCTTGAAGATCTGCTAGGAAACACAGCTGTTGTAACACGTGCATAATGTCTTTTGAACTGAATGTACCTGTAGTTAAAGATCTAATCGGAGAAACACCCAGATGCTGTATGAAAATGTGTTTTTGGGAACGCTCTCTGTAGTCCCTGGGATTTGTCAAAAAGGCACAAAACTGATGTAATATGTGGAGAGTCTTTAATCATGTCAATGTTTTTCCTCCTTGGCAATATGTTATCCCAGACCTGTCAGCCCCAGACCAGCAAACTAACAAATCTCCTGCTTTTATAGAGGTGACCACATCGATGAGGATCAGTTTATCAATACAACTGATCAGCAGCACCTGCATGCTGAATATTTCCTTCTTAAATATTATAAAGGCAGCAAATGTAGATCTAGTTTTTCACTCACCTTATCCTTGTTAGCTTAATTTTTGTTTAATAAATAATGTCATGATGAATCTGTGACTGTCGTGTTGTTTTTGTACACTTGAAGTTACATTTTAACAGTGTTAGATCCAGGCAGCACAGTGGTGAGCTGTTGCCTCTCATCAAGAAGTTCACTGGTTCAAATTCTGGCCTGTGACCTTTCTGTGTGGAGTTGATGTTCTCTCCAGGTGTGGGTTTTCTCCGGGTACTCCGGTTTCCTCCCACAGACCAAAAACTTACAGGTTAGTCTGATTGATAACTCAATTGTCCCTGGGTGTGAGTGAGGGAGTGAATTGTCGCTTGTCTCGTTTGTCTCTATGTGTCCCTGGGATGGACTGGAGACCTTTCTGCTTGCTCTCGACGAAGACCCGCACTTTTCCTCCTTCCTCCCTCCTGCATCTGCTCTTTTGTCCTTTGAATCTTTTTCAGAGCCTTTCTTTACATATCTTCTGAATTGTAAATTATGGATGTGGTCAGCTGGTCTCTCAACGCAATTGATAAAATTTTCTCAATGAGAAGACAGGGTGAAGGAGAGCCCTCATGCCCTGAAGGGACATTCGCAGCCAGATACATGTATTCCTGGAGGCAGTGGAAGATGGTGTGTCTGTCCATATTGTTCGTTGCGTATGTAGAAGACACGTACATAATTGGATTTATGATAACAGGAGTTCTGTTTTTTGGAATTTGCGGGTATCTGGCATATTGACAAATTTGGAAGACAGTGGCAGTGGTTCTGGCAATTGTGAGGCTGCCTACCCTGTATGAAGGAATGTGCCATGCTTCGAGCATTCAGACTCCAATGCTTTGTGAGCTAAGCCGTAAGCTGGACACAATTTCTGAGAATCGCAGGCCACTTGTGGCCTCTGGAACTCACTGGCAAGAAATAATTGACCTTGGCGAAGGCTACAAGCACAGCCTGGTGGAGTGACCACAAAATTTGGTTGTTTGGAGTTGCCATTGAGACGTACCAGCAGAACTATGAAGGCAGACAGAATATCAAGTAGAGTCAGCCTGTCCCAAAATGGATGTTGTTATCTGAATATGACTTCACCTCTTGGCCTTGAATAGGCCAACTATCTCAAATTTCTCCTGGAGGTTATGTTAACAAGAAGCTCTGCTCTGGTCCCCACTCCCCTTCCCGAGGACATCTGTGGACCTGTATCAGAGCTGAGCCGGCTGATAGACACTGTGCCATCTCTTGTCAGGATGTTGGAACTTTCTGGCAGGGTCCATGGACAACTCACCACCTTTGTCAGCCTCCTCATGCATAAATGTATTATGATGCCATCAGTATGTTGCTGTTTATGCGCACAGTCTTTTTTTGGGCAACTTTCACACTGTGCCACGGCCAGGACATAGTGCTAGATACAATTCATTTTTCCTCAGTTTCTCATCTCTTCTGGTCCAACTTGTCTTCAACATGTGTCTGCTATCATTGGCTGAAACTGATGGTGCCCAGGATTTACAGCTCTATTCCTTCCAACTGCAGAAAGGAGTATCTGATTACAGGCCCAGGTAACATGTTGACCTCCATATTGATACATTGGGCCATCTTGGAGTGGGGTCAAAGCCTGGTACGGCCCAGTCTGGGGCCAGCAGGAGTAGGTACTCGGACTGACTTCTGTTCTGATGATGCATGTTCTCATAAGCAGTCTCAGCTGGTGGATTAGTGTCAGTTCCTGCCTGATAATCTGAAGGTTCATCTTTTTTCATGTCTGTTCACACAATTGTGTACTCCTATAAAGTAGGAACTTCTTTAAGTTTTCAGTCGCTTGAACCTCTTAAAAAGAACAAAGACCTTAACAAGAAGAGTCATTGAAACCACAATTAATTGAAAGGTATCTTTATTACTTTATTGAATATTTATATTCTGCTGCAAAATCATTAGTTCATTATTGCAAAGCACACAGCTAATTTAAAATGGATGTACTGTAATTGAATAAGTGGGAGAAAAAATATAAAAAATACAAACGATTTCATTGGCTAAATATTGAGCTAAACACCATTTTTAAACAACCTTTCAACAAAGTGAACAACTAAAACAATTTTAAAACAATAAAACCATCAAAATAGGACCAGTTTTTTGTTTCTTTTAGAATAATTTTGTGGCACACTGATGAAAGTGACAGTTTGAACATACATTATACATTGTAACTCCATTTTATAAGGAAAATTGTAATAAAAAAGGACTGAAAAAGTTTAAACATACTATGAAATACAATAATTCTGTTAGATACCATAAAACAAATAAATGTGTTGGGTTATTTCCCATATCATATAAATGTCATGATGTTTATGTCATAAAAATAAAGTAGCCAAGGAACACAATAATCATCAGTTTTTCTTATTTTAATGAATAACAAGAAATTAGAAATAAAAAGTTTAGTTTCATGGGCTCTCACACAACATATTATAGTTCAGCTTTATCATTTACTGAATGAAAGCTCACATTAATCAAATTAAAAACAGGAGAATCTTATAGATTTCAGGGGAACCTCACACCAGTCTTTTTAATGTTGGGGCATGTTTTATTTAAATGTTGAAAGCCTCTTAAGTGAACTACTTTGGGCACTGATACTGTTTTGTTTTTCACAAGTTGCACATCTCATCCAGACTTTCAATGGCTTCTTGTTTACTGTATTTTTTCCATTCATTGGGTATTTCTCCTCCACCCTGAAATTTCATTTTATAGTAATCTTCAAGTTCCGTTTGAAAGTGACACACAAACCACTTCCAGTATGTCAGCATAGACGCATCAGCAGTGATGCTCCATGATTCATATCTCTCCCCAGCCTTTGGATATTGTTTATAAGGAAAAATCTTATCTGAGTTATAGTCAGGGTAGAAGCGTCCATCACTTGCCACTAAAGTGGTGCAGAAATCAATGACCAGATCCACTGTGCCTTTTGTGTGCCAGCCTTCAATTCCAGATGGTCGATGAAAAGGAACAGTGTGTTTTTCAGGACTGTGGTCTTTCAGGGTGTTGGTACAAACTGCTGAACAGAACGGACACCTTTCCCAGCAGCAGTTACACAGCTGATCAATGAGGATTTGATCAGGTTTCTGTCTGCACTCCATCACCTTCTCCAGGGAGAGGTTGTTCATCTCCACAGTTATGTCAGCAAGGCTTTTCTCCATCTCTTCTTTAAGAAAGTCAAAATTGTTGATATCGCTGAAGTTCTGACAATATATGGTGTCAAGAGTTAGGTTGGGTTTCAGTAAACTGGAAAACTCCTTCACCCACATGTCTGTGTCTCCTTGGTTCTTTTTGACTTTCTCTGTTGCCTCAAATAAAACTTGACTGACGAGTTTGCTGATGTTCTTCACATTTTTCATCAGTATATTCAGGGATTTCTCTGTGTGTGTTGTGAACATGTATTTCTGCACTTCGTCTTTGATAAATGTTTCAACTTGTGTTCTTGGATTTCTGATGTAGGTGACAAAGTTGTTCAAATCTTTGTCTGTAAGTGATGCCAACACATGTTTCTCCAAGTTCAACCTGTTCCCACTGAATGCTGGGAAACTGCACCTCATCTCTCCAGCAATATCAATGCCAGTTTTATTACAGGAGGCCTCAACAGCAGAGACCTTCAGTTTTTCACACATCATTTCTCCAAACACAACAGCAGAGGAGTTTCCTTTACAGAAGCTCCTGAAAATGTTGTAATATTCCATTTTCTTACTGTTCAAATAAGTGAGTGCATCATTGTTATCTTTGTATGTCTTGTGAGACTTTAAAATCCAATTTGCTGCACTGTCAAACACGTACAGGGACAAATCAACTATAAACTCCTTGTTAAATGTAAATTTCTGTCCTAACTGAAACTCTGCTGCTCTCTTTAGGACATGTTGCCCCACTTCGTGCAAATAAGTTGACCTGTAACCTCTTGTTGCAACAGGTTTGCTCATAATGGACTTCAGACAATCTTGTTCAACATGAATAATGAATTCTCTGATTGCGTTCTGCTGGTCATATTGATAGAATTTTACTTTCAGATAACTTATCATGCTCTTCTTTGAGGTTATGTATTCAGAATAATCTCCAACTTTTGACAAATGTTTGTATCTCCGACTAATTTTTGACTCTTCAGTGAGTTGCCATTCAATGCCAAGGTCTTGAAGCACAGTGGACTGATCTTTCTCCAAGTTTATGTCTTTAATGGGTTTTGTATCTGAAATTAATTCTGTAACCCAGTGCCTCCAAACTGCATTGAACTGTTGTTCAAGTTCCACTTCATTTTCTGCCATGAATTTTAGCTGGTGTGCGAGCTCTTTGCTCATTTGGAGCAGGCGCTTCTCAAACTCTGGCTTTTTGTTGTCAAGTTTTTTACGAGCTTTCTTCTGCTGGATAACTTCGTCCAGTTTTATTTTCACTCCTCTTACAAGCTCGTCGTGAAACTCTTTGATTTTGGTTTCAAATCGTCCCCGCCACTGAACCAAAATGTCTTTGTCTTTGTTCGTCTCAAAGTGAGTTGCAATATTTGTTTTTATTTCTTCATACGTTTTCCTCATTTCTTTGAAAAGAAAACCGAGCTCAAGATTTTCAAGTTGCCCCTTCTCAATTTTGTGATAAAGCTGGTTTTCAATGGTCAACATCTCACTTCTCAGGGCCCAAGTCCAGTTCCCATACTGAACCTCAAGTTCTCTATATGTTGCTATTTCTTGGGTGTTTTTGAAACTAAAAACAAAGTGTTCATTCATCAAAGCATTCCACAAGTCCTTAATTTTGCTGTTTAAATGTGACAAAGTGATTCCAGAAGATGTTGAAGCCTTCGACAGGATAACTGTCCTCAGTTCTTGGACACACTCACTATAACCTGGATTTGGAGGAGCCATTGGAGGACTTCCCTCCCAGAGCTGGGCAAAGTATTTCACATCCTTTTTCACATCAAATGCAATGACTTCACTGAAACTTTTAACATCGCACATCTCCTCTTTTCCAGCAAGTTCAGCCATCTTGTCCAGTTTTTCTAGCAAACGTCTTTTTCCTTCCATGTTTTTCTCTGCGGCTGCAATGTCAGTAACATTCTGATGAACAAACACGCAACTCGCAACTCATCCTCATAAAGGCCTGAACAACAATCTGCAGGACATCTTGCATCTCAGCTGGATTCTCACCAAAGATGTTGATTAACGTCATGTTTCCAAGGCCAACAACAAATGTTGCCAGTTCATTGTCATGATGAAGAGTGCTATTACCCTCTAACTCAAGAGCACGAAGTCCTTCAGTGTCCACAACTAGAATATAATCAAACTTGAAATCCTTCTTGATTTCGTCTGACAGTTTAACCAGCTGCATGTAGGCACCTTTGGTGCACCTCCCAGCACTCACTGCAAACTGCAGTCCAAACATGGCGTTCAGCATTGTTGACTTTCCACTGCTTTGTACACCCAAAACTGACAAGACAAAAACTCGTTGGTCACCCAGTTTCTTGATGACTTCCTGTATAAGACTAGAGATCCATGTTAAAGGCACGTGACCTACATCACCATCCATCAGCTCCATCGGGTGTCCTGATATCATTAGATCTGCTGCCAGCTCAGGGTATTTAGTCCATTCAGTATGTTGGCTCTCTGTTTGTTTCTTCAGAGATTTATGGGCTTCGTAGATCTGTCCCATTTCTCTGAAGATGTGCTCCAGGCCAAAGGTTGCTGATTGCAGCATTTTAGATAACTTTTCAAGCTCAGCTTGTTTGCATCTTAATTTGTCAGATTTGTTATGTTTCTTCTTGAGATCTAAGACCTCAGACCAGGTTTCATCATATTTTTGGAGAATTGAGGACAGATCATTTGTAGAGAGGGCATCAATGAGGATCTGAGTCCATTTCAAGAAATATTCTCTGTCTTTTGATGGTAAACTTATGAGACTGTTGGTGAATAACTCCATCAGCATTCTATTGGGTTTCTTACTGGAAACAGTGCATTGGCTCTGCCGTAGTATCATTTGTTGGGAAGTTTTCTGAGCTTTTTCTTTTTCAATGTGTCCTTTGAGATTGTGTATTTCCTTGTTTATTTTGCACCAGTCATGCCAAAGCTGCCCTTGACAAGGGAGAAATTGATTTTTGATATTGGTGATATCCTGTCCCTCAATCAGTTTCACAATTTTCATTGCTGCCAATTTTCCCATATGGCAAACAGTCTTGTTTTCATCCACTGTGACTCCAAAAACTTTGGTCATGGATTCAAGTTGGAAAGATGTGTGGGATCCAGACAAAATATTGAAATTTGAAACTTGAAATTTATTATCCATCCATCCATCCATCCATCCATCCATTTTCTTCCGCTTATCCGGGGTCGGGTCGCGGGGGTAGCAGCCTAAGTAAGGAGGCCCAGACTTCCCTCTCCCCAGCCACTTGGAGCAGCTCCTCTGGGGGAATCCCAAGGCGTTCCCAGGCCAGCCGAGAAACATAGTCCCTCCAGCGTGTCCTGGGTCTTCCTCTGGGTCTCCTCCCGGTGGGACATGCCCGGAACACCTCACCAGGGAGGCGTCCAGGAGGCATCCTAACCAGATGCCCGAGCCACCTCAACTGGCTCCTCTCGATGTGGAGAAGCAGCGGCTCTACTCCGAGTCCCTCCCGGATGACTGAGCTTCTCACCCTATCTCTAAGGGAGAGTCCAGACACCCTGCGGAGAAAACTCATTTCAGCCGCTTGTATCCGAGATCTCGTTCTTTCGGTCACAACCCAAAGCTCATGACCATAGATGAGGGTGGGAACGTAGATCGATCAGTAAATTGAGAGCTTTGCCTTTTGACTCAGCTCTCTCTTCACCACGACAGACCGGTACAGCGCCCGCTTCACTGCGGATGCTGCACCTATCCGCCTATCGATCTCACGCTCCAGTTTTCCCTCATTCGTGAACAAGACCCCGAGATACTTAAACTCCTCCACTTGGGGCAGGACCTCCTCCCCGACCCGGAGAGGGCACTCTACCCTTTTCTGGCTCAAGACCATGGCCTCGGATTTGGAGGAACTGATCCTCATCCCGGCCGCGTCACACTCGGCTGCAAACCGCTCCAGTGAAAGCTGTAGATCACGACCTGATGAAGCCAATAGGACCACATCATCTGCAAAAAACAGAGAAGCAATCCTAAGGCCACCAAAACGGATCCCCTCAACACCTTGGCTGCACCTAGAAATTCTGTCCATAAAAGTTATGAACAGAATCGGTGACAAAGGGCAACCTTGGCGGAGTCCAACTCTCACTGGAAACGAGCCTGACTTACTGCCGGCAATGCGGACCAAGCTCTGACACCGGTCATACAGGGACCTAACAGCCCATATCAAAGGGCCTGGTACCCCATACTCCCGGAGTACCCCCCACAGAACCCCCCGAGGGACGCGGTCGAATGCCTTCTCCAAGTCCACAAAGCACATGTAAACTGGTTGGGCAAACTCCCATGTACCCTCCAGGACCCTGCTGAGGGTGTAGAGCTGGTCCAGTGTTCCACGACCAGCACGAAAACCACACTGTTCCTCCTGAATCCGAGGTTCGACTATCCGATGGACCCTTCTCTCCAGAATCCCTGAATAGGCCTTACCAGGGAGGCTTAAGAGTGTGATCCCCCTATAGCTGGAACACACTCTATGGCCCCCCTTTGTGAATAGGGGAACCACCACCCCAGTCTGCCAATCCAGGGGAACTGCCCCTGATGTCCACGCAATATTGCAGAGTCGCGTAAGCCAACAAAACCCCACAACATCCAGAGCCTTAAGGAACTCTGGGCAAATCTCATCCACCCCTGGGGCCCTGCCACCGCGGAGCTTTTTAACCACCTCGGTGACCTCAGCACCAGAGATTGGAGAGCCCGACCCAAAGTCCCCAGGCTCCGCTTCCTCAGTGGAAGACGTGCCAGTGGGATTGAGGAGGTCTTCGAAGTACTCTGCCCACCGATTCACAACATCCCGAGTTGAAGTCAGCAGCACGCCACCCCCACTATAAATAGTGTTGGTGGCGTACCGCTTTCCCCCCGAGACGCCGGATGGTGGACCAGAATCGCCTCGAAGCCGTACGGAAGTCATTCTCCATGGCCTCTCCGAACTCCTCCCACGCCCGAGTTTTTGCCTCAGCAACCACCCGAGCTGCATGCCGTTTGGACTGCCGGTACCTATCAGCTGCTTCCGGGGTCCCACAGGCCAAAAAGGCCCAATAGGACTCCTTCTTCAGCCTGACAGCATCCCTCACCGCCGGTGTCCACCACCGGGTTCGAGGGTTGCCGCCACAACAGGCACCAACAACCTTGCGGCCACAGCTCCGATAAGCCGCCTCGACAATAGAGGTGCGGAACATGGCCCACTCGGACTCAATGTCCCCCGCCTTCCTCGGAACGTGTTCAAAGCTCTCTCGGAGGTGGGAGTTAAAGCTCCGTCTTACAGAAGACTCTGCCAGATGTTCCCAGCTGACCCTTACAATACATTTAGGTCTGCCAGGTCTGACCAACACCCTCTCCCACCATCAGAGCCAACTCACCACCAGGTACTGGTCAATGGATAGCTCTGCCCCTCTCTTCACCTGAGTGTCCAAGACATGTGGCCGCAGATCAGTTGAGACGACAATAAAGTCGATCATCGAACTACAACCTAAGGTGTCCTGGTGCCAAGAGCACATATGGACACCTTATGCTTGAACATGGTGCTTGTTATGGACAATCCATGACGAGCACAGAAGTCCAATAACAGAACACCACTTGGGTTCAGATCAGGGGGGCCGTTCCTCCCAACCACACCCCTCCAGGTCTCACTGTCATTGCCCACGTGAGCATTGAAGTCCCCCAGTAGAACAAGGGAGTCCCCAGGAGGCGCACTCTCCAATACCCCCTCCAAGGACTCCAAAAAGGGTGGGTAATCTGAGCTGCCGTTTGGCGCATAGGCACAAACAACAGTCAGGACCCGTCCCCCCACACGTAGGCGGAGGGAGGCTACCCTCTCATTCACCGGGGTGAACCCCAATGTACAGGCACCAAGATGGGGGGCAACGAGTATGCCCACTCCTGCTCGGCGCCTCTCACCAGGGGCAACTCCAGAATGGAAGAGTGTCCAACCCCTCTCAAGGAAACTGGTTCCAGAGCCAGAGCCATGCGTTGAGGTGAGTCAGACTATTTCTAGCCGGAACCTCTCAACCTCACACACCAGCTCAGGCTCCTTCCCCACCAGAGAGGTGATGTTCCACGTCCCAATAGCCAGCTTCTGTAGCCGAGGATCAGACCATCAAGGTCCCCGCCCTCGGCCACCACCCATCCCACATTGCACCCGACCCCTTGGTCCCCTCCCATAGATGGTGAGCCCATGGGAAGGGGGACCCACGTCTCCTCTTCAAGCTGTGCCCGGCCGGGCTCCATGGGTAAAAGCCCGGCCACCAGGTGCTCGCCAGCGTGCCCCACCTCCGGGCCCGGCTCCAGAGTGGGGCCCCGGTGACCCACGTCCAGGCAAGGGAACATTGACTCCATTTATTTTGTTCATCATAAGGGGTCTTCGGGCTGCACTTTGTCTGGTCCCTCACCTAGGACCTGTCTGCCTTGGGTGACCCTACTAGGGGCATGAAGACCCTGACAACATAGCTCCTAGGATCATTGGCACGCTCAAACCCTCCACCACGGTAAGGTGGCAGCCCAGGGAGGAGTGAAATTTATCAGAAGCATACAATTTTTTGCGATTTCATTTATGTTTTACTCTTAGCAGCAATATGAACAAAAATATTTTGAGACAGGTCAAACAAATATTCCTTTTGGGGGAGAAGGATTTCTTAAATATTGTGTATCCAAAACTTTAAAAGCCTTGTAAAAAATTAACCTTGTTAACAAAAACATGAATTCTATTTTTGTTTTGATTTATTTTATTATTGTTTCATGTTTTAGGTGTCTGATATGGCTGTATCGCGCCAGCCCTGCTCCCCCATCCCCCCCTCTCCAAAATACATTACTTAACATAGTTTATAGCCTACATATCCACCCGCTTCGGACGTTATCAACCATAAAATGGCCCTTATCAATTATTATCATCCCCATACGTAGCGGTCAGAATGTCCCTACTGTACCTACTAGTATGTTTAAAGGTACGTTGTCACCGTTACAAGCGATGACAGCGGGCTCCGTCTTTAGCTACGTGTTAAAAGTTTCGAGTAAAGCCTCTGGCGTTAGGTTTAGGGTCTTGGTTAGGTTTAGGCACAAGGGTAGGCCTAAGTGGGGTAGGTTTAGGGTTGGTCCTCGGGGTCAGGTTTAAGGTTAGGTTGAGGAAAACGGTTACATAAGCTGGAAAAAAAACGCTACACTTCCAGGTTTATGGAAACATGTTGCCTACTCACAGCAATAACAACACTGATATTCTGTTAAACATGCTAGTAGGTAGATTGTGACCTATTTACGGCTACAAATGGGGATGATAACGGTTGATAACGCCCATTGTATGGGCTGAAATATAACCCACTTGTGGAGAGTGGGCATTCTCCAGCAGGTGCAGGGCATGTAGCTTCAGCTGAGGTCTGATGTGAAAGAAGGGGAGGGGAATTCTCTTGTCTCCCTTGCTGGGCCAGGGATGTGTCATTGCACCTATAATTAGTTCATTTAGTAAATCACACCATTGATTGCTCCCAAGCAAAGCACATTTCATTCATAATATTGTGAATACAGGTGGTCCCCGACTTACGACGGCCGCGACTTACGACGTTCCGACTTTACGAACTTATCATAATTATTAAAAATATGAAAAGAAAATTGTGTTTAAATGTTCTTAATTTCATGCGTACAGCACTTTGTTGCAGCTGTGGTTGTTTTAAATGGCTTTATGAATAAAGTATTATTATTATAATTACATAATTTTTAATTTTTAAGCCGATTTACGAAGTTTGCGGCAGTTTCCGCCAGTTTCCGCCAGTTTTTGGCAGTCAGTTTTCAGCAGTGCCCACGAGTTTAGCCTTAGCCAGTTAGCTCCAGCCTCGTAGCTCCAGCCTTGACAACCGGCTTTGTCCGACCAGAGGTTCTTGCGCTCGGATACATGATCTGGAGCTGAACTATGGTTTTGTGGAGGAACGGATGGGCGAAGCAAAACGACACTATTGACTGCGTGAAGCAGACAGCGAGCCGGACCGGAGTAGCAACGAGCTAACATTCTAACAAGCCTTGCTATAGGATGCACGGTTGGATGCTAACTCCCCATCGGGGACACGGAGCCGACGGGCGGTGGCCGGGAGCTCGCCTCCATGTCTGCCTGGCAGCCTATGTTGTCTGGACACCGAGCTAACATGCGAAAATGCGGACAAACCGCTGCGGCAGCCTTGGATGGGCTAACACTAACAGGCGCTGCTAATGGCGGGGCTAACATGCTAATGCGGAGCAGCTTGTTTTGGATAGACGCCGCAGAGAAACGGCTTTCAGTAAGTTATTAACTCTTTTTCTCGCTCCAAATGTATGGAGTTAACAAGCTAACAGTCCTTCCTGTAAACAGTTTGGACCGCGTGGAGCAGCACGAAGCTGCGGAGCTCGCGCGTGCAAGGAGCTAACATGCAAACAGACAGAAACAAGCTTGACCAGCTCAAAGTAAGAAATTAAATTTTTATTTTTTAGCCCTGGACTGTATGTGTTTTTTGATAATTATGTAGCTGTGTTAGGACAGGCGAAGTGCTTGGTAACTTGGTAACTGTTCATTGCCGTACATGTACGTGTATCAGTGGAGGCTGGTGTGGTTCCGACTTACGAATTTTTGACTTACGAACGGTGCGTAGGAACAGAACTCGTTCGTAAGTCTGGGACCACCTGTATAGCCAATTAGTGTTGGAGGTGAGTTTGCTTCCTGCCCAGGGCATCACTGTAAGCTTTGATTCTGCCTGCTTCTTGTTTAACCTTTAACTTGCAGCATTTGCTTACCCTATTTAACACAGCTAACAATCACGTTTCTGCCTTGCTGTCTTTCTCGCCGGTTTAGCTTGCTAACTGGCCAAGTGTGCTCTTCCCTGTTTAGCCTTGCTAACAAGGGAGCACCTTGTGATGCACCTTTTACACTTTTAGAACTAGTCGATATGACAATGGTGTCTTTTAAAACAACACTCTTTCTGGCTCTGTGCTCAACAATATGTGTGAGTGACATCCATGTGCTTTAAGTTCACCATTTGTGCACCCAGTTTGTGTGTGACGGTTCCAAAGTGACTTTATGCCCCAACCCGGCATATGTCCCTCAAGCCCCATCTTTATCTTATAGGGGCCTTTCGTTTGAACTGTCAGCTTTCCCACCGCTGCCTGAGTTAACAGCAGAGCAGAAGCATATTAGCACTCTCTGCCCGGTGTGTGCACTATGCATGTACACTGAATGGACACAAAACTGGGGCAAAACTGATCAGCTGTTTGTGTGCTTTGCTAGCCTTGTGGCAGGAAAAGCTCTGTCTAAACCAGGGGTCTGCAACCTGTGGTTGTTAAACAAACAAAAATAAAGCTAGTTTTAGCCTTTTTAATTTTTCTGCTTTGTGGTCATTTATATAGCAAATATGCCATTACTAGAACTAATACGAGGAATAAAATACTCACTTTAACAGTATGTTTTATTTCTATACAGGTAGCCCTCAACTTACGACATAGATCCGTTCCTACGCAGCGTCGTAAACCGATTTTCGATGCAAGTCGAAATTACGTACATACTGCACCATATACATGTACAGTACTGTATTACCAAGCACTTAGCCTATCCTAACACAGTACCCTACATAATTATCAAAAAACACATATGTTTGAGAGAGCCCTAATGAAGGGAAAAAAGAGTTAATGGCCTACTGGAAAGCTGGTGATGCCGTATTCGTCCGTCAATCCTCCGTATTCCGTTTACGACGTAAAACCGCCGTCTACCTCAGTCCAGAGCATTTACAGTAAGGCCTCCGCCTGTACTTTTCCACTGCAGCGCCACTGGTTCTGCCGGTCCACCTCGGTCCAGAGCGTTTACAGTACGTAACGTATTCCTCCGCCTCTGTATTCCTCCGCCTCTGTATCCCTCCGCCGCTGCACCGAGTACAGTACAATACTGTATTCTTCCGCCGCAGCGGCCACTGTGTAACTCGAAAAAAGGCTGTTCATAGTAAATGGGAGATGCGTCGTAACCACAAAACATTGTAACCCGAGGACTACCTTGTACTTGTTTTTTTTTCAGCAATTAAAAAGAATCACATAGGTCTGCATAGTTCATAGTTTGTTTGAATAAATAAAAATTGGTTAAAAAATACAATTTGTTTATATTTTCCTTCCTTACAAAAATCTGGTCTTTTTTTTTTTTGTAAAAATATCAATAAATGTTAAAACATATTAGATATTTTTAGCTTTTTAGTTCGTAGTCCCTACTGGCCACAAAAGCCCCCTCTAACAAATCTAAAGTGGTCCACAGGCCACCACTTGATAATCACAGTTGTAGCAGGTTGTTGTGGCTCTGGACACATTTAATTTAGTGA
>JBBPBX010083269.1:0-15562 GCA_038048925.1 Garcialebias charrua | reverse complement strand
AGGGAAAATGTATTTTTGTCAAACAGAAATTCAGAACAAGTGTAAAGGGAAGATCTACTGTGATACATGGTGTTGGACTGTGGAATAATTTAAAGTCTGATTTTAAGGAAGCCAAATCTATTCCTGTCTTTAAGAAACTTGTTAAAGTTGATTTGTTGAACAAATATAAATGACTGTATTGAGTATACAGGGAACCCCCGACCTACGAACGAGTTCGGGACCTAAGAACCGTTCGCAGCTCGATCCTGTCGTAGCTAGGGGGTGAAAATATCGTCCCGTTCGTAGGTCGCGGAAATACCGCTAACGGTGCGCCGCGCACACATTTAACAGCATGAGACTGACATACTGGCCCATAAACATGCACAGAACTTTATTTACAAACACTTATCTAAACCATTACACCACACATGCATCCATAAACACACACAGTAACTGTACATCAGTAACTTCACATCAGAACTGCAGGAAATCAGCTGGAAATCACATCAGCAAAATGATGTCAACAATCACACATGAACACTTCTCAAAGTGCAGCTTTTAACATCACAACAGCAGCAAATCAGGGACTCCCATCAGCAAAATGATGTCAACAATCACACATGAACACTTCTCAAAGTGCAGCTTTTAACATCACAACAGCAGCAAATCAGGGACTCCCATCAGCAAAATGATGTCAACAATCACACATGAACACTTCTCAAAGTGCAGCTTTTAACATCACAACAGCAGCAAATCAGGGACTCACATCAGCAAAATGATGTCAACAATCACACATGAACACTTCTCAAAGTGCAGCTTTTAACATCACAACAGCAGCAAATCAGGGACTCCCATCAGCAAAATGATGTCAACAATCACACATGAACACTTCTCAAAGTGCAGCTTTTAACATCAGAGCAGCAAATCAGCAGGAACTGACATCAGCAAAATGATGTCAACAATCACACATGAATCCATAAATCCATCAGCAGCATCACATCTATCAGAAACATGTTGCAACCATCATGTTTTTGAAACCAGTGCGTTGATGAGTGTCCATGTGCATGAGAAAGAAGTCCATGAACTCAGAAAAAGCTAGAAGCAGCAGAAAAATGAAACAAAATTGCCTTACTTTGACTGAAGTGTAGGTAGACAGATGTTTTTCTCATGATCAAACCTGCATCTGATGGAACTGCTTAGCCATTGCTCAACAATGAATGTTGGGAGCATTTTAGGCCAGCTGTTAGTTCAGGCAGGTGTCAGTTCAGGTCTGTGGTCCTGATGTGAGCAGGTCTGTGCATCACATGAAGTTTTTTTGGTTTTTGGCAGCAGTCATTTAGGCAGAACGACACAAAGGTGATGGATGGAGGCAACATGCAGGACACCAGAGGCAGGCTGGAGGACAGGCAGCACCAGAGGCTCATCCATGAGGTGGAGCAACACGCGGATGAACTGTTGGAACACAACCACACACAGACGTCAGCACCTGCAGAGAACAACAACACAGACAACAACAACTTCTCCTTACCTGTGTGGTGCATGTGTGGAGGACAGGCAGGAGGCTGGAGGACAGGTTGGAGGCTGGACGACAGGCTGGAGGCAGAGGAGCAGGAGCACGTAGCACCAGAGGCTCATCCATGAGGTGGAGCAACACGCGGATGAACTGTTGGAACACAACCACACACAGACGTCAACACCTGCAGAGAACAACAACACAGACAACAACAACTTCTCCTTACCTGTGTGGTGCATGTGTGGAGCTGGAGGACAGGGAGGAGGCTGGAGGAGGTGCAGGAGGCTGGAGGCAGAGCAGCAGGAGCACGGTACGTGGTACCTGATGCTGTTCCATGAGGCGGAGCAGCAAGTGGAGCTGTTGAAACACAAACACACCCAGACGTGAACACCTGCTGATAACAACAACACAGACAACAACTTCTCCTTACGTGTGTGGTGCATGTGTGGAGCTGGAGGACAGGGAGGAGGCTGGAGGACAGGCAGGAGGCTGGAGGCAGAGCAGCAGGAGCACGGTACGTGGTACCTGACGCTGTTCCATGAGGCGGAGCAGCAAGTGGAGCTGTTGAAACACAAACACACACAGACGTGAACACCTGCTGATAACAACAACACAGACAACAACTTTTCCTTACGTGTGTGGTGTGGTGCGTAGCAGATGTGTGGATGGACCAGGGGGACGTGCCGCTTTGGAGGCTGTCGAGAGAGAGGTGATGATTACAGTAGGTGTAGATGTAAGTTAAAACAAAAATAATAAATTAAAAGAAATTAACATGTCTTTGCTGTACCTTTCTGACGTTGCTGTGCTGGAATGTGAGGGTGGGCAGGTCAGTGATGGGACGGTGGAGTTGGTGGAGAGGAGGGGGAGGAGGAGGAGGAAGGTGTAGTAGGCTGTGAACATAAGCAGAGACAGTAACAGATTAAATTAATGTGTGTAACATGACAACTCCAAAAAATAACATTTCATTACAGTACGTACTGTACCTGGAGGGAGGGAGCAGGGGGGGGGGGGCGGTTGTTGGGCGTCTTTCACTGGGGAGAGGGTGGGCTGTCCATGGCTTCCTCCTGGCTTTCTGCAGGAGGACTGGATGGCCTATCAGCTGGTGGGATGTCCAAGGCCTCCTCCTGGCTTGCTGCAGGAGGACTGGATGGCCTTTCAGCTGGTGCACCAGCAGATCCTGGAGGCGGTGCAGTGACCTTATTAAAATAGTGTAGCATGCTGCTCTGCACCTTTTCAAGCTTTTTGTCATCCAGGATCTGCTGATAACACGCAACTTCATTGAGGACACCCCGACGGACCTTGGCGAACCTCTCACAATCGGAGTCCTGCTTCTCCATCCTCGCCAGGAAGCTGTGGAGTTCCTGAAAGCCCAGCACCATCTCCTGCCTGGTGAAGGTCGGAGGAATGACCTCCACCTCCTCCTCCACCTCCACTTCCTCATCCGGGACGTGCCTGTCGAGCTGAATCAGGTCGTCTGGGGACAGGTCCTCTCCTGATGCACCCAGCAGGTGTTGGATATCGTCCTGGTCCATGTCGAGCTCCAGTGACCTGCCCATCCTCACAACATCCTCGATTACACGGTCCACCTCCTGGGAATCGTGTACCCCCTGAACAAGCTCTGGACAGAGCTTCTTCCAGACTCCGCACATGTTCTGTTGAGTAACACGATGCCAGGAGTGGCCAATGTTGTGCACAGCATGAAGGATGTTGTATTTGCGCCAGAAGTCTTTCAGTGAGGGTCTGAGAGTTCTCCGTTGCCTCCAAAGCGGCACGGATGACTCTCTGCAGGTAGTACGCCTTAAACGTACTAATAACCCCCTGGTCCATTGGTTGGATCAAAGAGGTGGTGTTGGGAGGCAGGTACACCACCTTCACATGCCTGTTCATCGAGGTGAGAGCAGGGGGGTGTCCTGGAGCGTTGTCCAAGACCAGCAGGACTTTAAAGGCAATGCTGTGGTCATTGCAAAAACGCTTCACTTCTGGCACAAAGTTGGTATTGAACCAATTTTTAAAAACTTCCAGCGTCACCCAAGCCTTTTTATTAGACACCCAATAAACAGGAAGCTGTGATTTATCAACACCACTGAAGGGCCTGGGTTTATTAAATTGGTACACCAACAACGGCTTGAGTTTGCAATCACCCGAAGCATTGCCCCCCGGGGGGAAGCGTTTGCCAGACAGGACCTACATCAGCAAGGAAGAACGAACCGCACCCGGCAAGGTCAAACGCTCCTTGCCGACCTTGTGGCCGGGTGCGGTTCGTTCTTCCTTGCTGATGTAGGTCCTGTCTGGCAAACGCTTCCAGAACAGCCCTGTCTCATCCACGTTGAACACCTGCTGGGCAGTGTACCCGCCGTCCCTGATGATCTGAGCCAGTTCTGCTGGGAATGCCTCAGCTGCCTCGTGGTCAGCGCTTGTTACCTCACCTGTTTAAATGCACACAAAATGACACGGTTAAGCTGTTGTAACACTGTAATAAAAGGGAAGAAAAAAAATTTTAAAAAATTGTTAGTCGTGGACTACCTGCATTATTAAAAAATAAAAATGAGAAATTAAATGCTCACCCTGTACTCTGATGTTGTGGAAGTTGTGACTTTTCCTGAAACGATCAAACCATCCTTTTGATGCATTGAAGGTCTCTGGTCCATCCAACTCCCCTGATATGCTGCTTGAAGTCCCTCCTCCTGCGCTCTGGGAAGACGTCCCTTCACCCTGATCGCTCTGTGCAGCCCCCTGCCCCCCTGCACCCCCTTGCTCCCCTGCACCTCCCCCACTCGTCCCTAGTTCTTGCAGCCTGTGATAAATCATTCTCGCCTTCTCACAAATCACAGACATGCCAACTGGTATTCTGCGTTGCGTGTTGTCCTCCAGCCATAGCACAAAGTCAAAGTCAAAGTCAAAGTCAACTTTATTGTCAGATCTGCAATATGTACAGTGCAGGACATACACAGGACCGAAATTGCGTTGTATTTGGGCGAAATTGCGTTGTACCTGCCCGTTTGTTGCGTTGTATACTGGACCGTACCTGCCCGTTGTATTTGCGTTGTATGTACAAGCAACCTTTCCATCTCAACTATTCTACCCGTCCTTTTTTTAGTAATTATGGTGGACTTCATGGGGGCTGAAGCACGCACTTGTTCCAGAATGCGCTCTCTGTCCTTTGTAATGGTCCCCACAGTCGACCTCGGTAACCCTAGCTTCTCTCCAATTTTTGAGGGTGTCATGCCCTCATCAGACATTTTTATTATTTTTGACTTCGTCTCCAGCGTTATCGTTCTGCAAGGTTTTTTCCCCTCTGCCACGTCCGCGGACTTTCCAGGTCTCTTCGGAGCCATTCTTCAACAATTAGCGTACGAGCTAACGTGCTAACTCCTAAGGAGCAAAAATTAAAATTAATGCTAACGTTCACAAATCAATGCAAACGTTTGCTTTCGTCTAAAAATATTTCTTTGAGTACATTTAGTACTGGACCGTACCTGCCCGTTCGATGACCCGTTGAAAATTAGCCTCGAAAATTAGCGTCGAAAATTAGCTAACGTGCTAATTCCTAAGGAGCAAAAATTAAAATGAATGCTAACGTGCTAACGTTCGCTTTAGTCTAAAACTGCTACTGTAAATTTAAATTTATTACAGTACCTGTTCGTACGTTGTTCGTTGTTTTTTTTCTCTCGTTGTCGTTGTTCTTGTTCGTTCGCTGTTCGTATGTCTCTTCTCATCAATCGCCGTAACTAACCCACGAGGGACAAAATGGCCGCAGCCCTTTAAATAGTTACCGCTTTACCTGTACGGATCCCTCCGCCGCCAGGTGCACTGCGGCTGTGTGTACATCCGCCAGAAGCCCAGCCCCCCCCTCTCGCTGGCGGTACTTTTCCACTGTCATGCGCAGTGTCACGCCCATGCCCAACAAACAACAGCCAAGGCAAAAGGCAATCCCCTCCCCCACCTCGCCGATTGCCGTATGTGACGCAGTTACGCCGTAGCTCGATTATATACTTGTAATGGGGCTCGTTCGTAGGTCGTGCATCCAGTCTGCCGTAGCTCGATTACATATTTTGACTTGGTTCGTTCGTAGGTCACGTATTTTCTGCCGAACGTCGATGGCATTCTTCTACTTTGGCTCGGTCGTAGGTCCCGTGGTTCGCAGGTCGGTGGAGTTGTAGGTCGGGTTTGCTGTATATATAATTTTTGGTTAAACGAGTTGTTTACTTATTATTATTATTATTATTATTATTATTATTATTATTATTATACTACCACTGTTACTACTCAGTACTACCGTTGTTACTACTCAGTACTACCGTTGTTACTACTCAGTACTACCGCTGTTATAACTCCATACTATCACTGTTACTACTTAGTACCACTTCTGCACAACACTATACTACCACAGTTACTACTCAGTACTACCGTTGTTACTACTCAGTACTACCGCTGTTACTACTCAGTACTACCGCTGTTACTACTCAGTACTACCACTGTTATAACTCCAAACTATCACTGTTATAACTCCATACTATCACTGTTACTACTTAGTACCACCTCTGTACAACACTATACTACCACTGTTACTACTCAGTACTACTGTTGTTATAACCCCATACTATCACTGTACTATCAGTACTACTGCTGTTACTACTCAGTACTACTGCTGTTACAACACCATACTACACTGTTACTACTCAGTACTGCTGCTGTAACTACATCATACTACACTGTTACTACTCAGTACTACTGCTGTTACAACACCATACTACACTGTTACTACTCAGTACTACTGCTGTTACAACACCATACTACACTGTTACTACTCAGTACTACTGCTGTAACTACATCATACTACACCATTACTACTCAGTACTACCACTGTTACTACTCAGTACTACCACTGTTACTACTCAGTACTACCACTCCTCTTGCTGGCGGTACTTTTCCACTGTCATGCGCAGTGTCACGCCCATGCCCAACAAACAACAGCCAAGGCAAAAGGCATCCCCTCCCCCACCTCGCCAATTGCCGTATGTGACGCAGTTACGCCGTAGCTCGATTATATACTTGTAATGGGGCTCGTTCGTAGGTCGTGCATCCAGTCTGCCGTAGCTCGATTACATATTTTGACTTGGTTCGTTCGTAGGTCACGTATTTTCTGCCGAACGTCGATGGCATTCTTCTACTTTGGCTCGGTCGTAGGTCCCGTGGTTCGCAGGTCGGTGGAGTTGTAGGTCGGGTTTGCTGTATATATAATTTTTGGTTAAACGAGTTGTTTACTTATTATTATTATTATTATTATTATTATTATTATTATTATTATTATTATTATTATTATTATTATTATACTACCACTGTTACTACTCAGTACTACCGTTGTTACTNATTTTTCTTATCAATATATTCATTTAGTTCTAATTTTAATCTGCGTAGCTTTTGCTGTGTTTCCTCACCTTGTAGACCTTCTAACAATTTAATGGATTTCTCTAATTCATCAATACGTTTATTTTCTTTTTTCTTTTTATTTGATGAATAGGATATTATTTTACCTCTCATGACTGTTTTCCCAGCCTCCCAAAGTGTACATGCTGAAGTTCCTGGCAAGTCATTAAACTCTAGATACGATGCCCATTCTTTTTTAAAATATTGTATAAATTCTTCTTCTTGTAGCAGTGATGTATTTAATCTCCAATTTATATTTTTTGTTGTTGTTTTTTTAAAATCTAAATTTACAGTAACTGGTGCATGATCGCTGACAGCAATAGGGTGTATCTTAGTGTCTGAAATGTTTGCCATCAATGAATTGCTTACTATGAAATAATCTAGACGAGAATATGAGTGATGCACATGTGAAAAGAAAGAATATTCTTTGCTATCAGGGTGAAAACAACGCCATGCATCGCAGAGCCCATAATCATTCATATACTGTTTAACTATATTTATAGATTGCCAACTGCGTTGAGTTCCCGCTGCATTCAGTCTGTCTAATTTGTCATCTAAACCAAAGTTGAGATCACCTCCCATCACCAGTGAGGAGTCCATGTGATTTGATAGGGTGGAAAAAAAATCATGAAAAAAAGCTGCGTCGTCTACATTCGGTCCATATATGCTAACAATGCAATAATTTTGTCTAAATATTGATAACTTTAATATTATATATCTACCGTGCGGGTCTATAACCTGATCTAATACTGTGAAGTTAACATTTTTATTTATTAAAATTGCCACCCCTCTTTGTCTTGAATTATAACATGCTGAGAATACATTAGGAAACTCTGAAGATTTAAGCTCCTCCACAGTTGATGCCAATTTATGAATTTCTTGGAGTAATACAACATCTGCCTTTAATCTTTTAATCTGGTTAAAAATTCTATATTTTTTACGTTGGCTACCGGCTCCATTAATGTTCCATGTGACAAACCCTAAGGTACCCATACCTGTGCTAATGATAATATAGCTAAACCACACCCATTGTCACAAATACAAAAGATAGTAATATATCCAGACAAAAACATATTCCTTAAAGGTTAATTATATATTGAATCAGGGAAGTTTTCATTTATGAAGTAAATGTATGGATATATAAAGATGAATGTGAACCCCTGTGCTTGTGCTCTGACAATTGTTAATTTAGAAAAATATAGACAGGAAAACAAAGAGAGATGATATACATGAAAACATAACTCAGATAAGAAAAAATAAAAGAACCCTCCTACCACATCAAGTGCCATCACACCTTGTGTACCACCACGATCTGTGTGACCCCACCAACCGAGCTGTGCTGAAGAAAATAAATATAGCTGGTAAGTAATATTAATAAATACTATATTTAATAATATCAATTAATATTAGCAACCGAAATAATTCTTACCTTGATTATATGGCTAATACAGCCAAGGAGTAGCCTCTGGATCTCTAAACAGCTGACCGTTTATGTAGAGTTTATCCACCGAGATGTTAGCTCTTCTTCCTTCGCTAATATTTTTCTTTCTTATTGGGAATAAAATGCGCCGTCTATTCAGAATTTCTACAGGAAATTGATCGTTCATACTGAAATGTGTGTTACGAAGTTCCCTACCTCGGCTTTTAACCTGTTCTTTTTGCTTGAAATGTTCAAATTTAGCTATTATTGGCCGTGGCCTAGTAGTATTCTCAGGTTTTTTACCTCCCAGGCGGTGAACTCGATGAAAAGTCATCGATTTGACAGTGTCACTCGGCAACTTTAGCTGGTTCTGAATAAAGGCCCGGACCGAGGCCTCCGGATCCTCCTCCGTTTTCTCCGGAATTCCAGAAAAAACTAGATTTTCCCGCATGCTTCTAGCTTGGATATCTAACAATGACTCTTTCATTTTCTTATTATCGCCAGAAAGCTGCGTAATCTGGTCTGTTATTTGTCTCACGGTCCCCTTCAACTCCGTATTTTCTTTAGCTAGAGATGCTACCTGTTGTTGACTGAACTCGAGCGATTCTCTCAAACTCTGGAATTCTTTGTGTAACACCTCTACCAAAGCCAGCCGGGCGTCTAAGCTAGACAACTTCTTGTCTATTGATTCCAATATAGCCGTGAAGCCTGAATTGTCCGCGGACGTTTCTGTCGAGCTATCTGAGCTACCCTCTCGGTGTCGTTTAGCTAACGGGGCATTAGCTGACTCGCTAGCAGCGCCGGATGTACTGGATTTGCTCATGACTAGCTTTTCAAAATAATCGTCAACAAACAATTCTAGGCTCTTCAAAGTTTCCCCGTCCAGCTTTGTTCAGCGAAAAAATAAATCGTTATTAAATTTTAGTATCCCTTTTTTTATGACCTTACATTAATTATACAAATGTATTTAAATAAATATGGACTTACCAATGATTTATAGTCATACTCACGCACAGGTTTAAAGTTTTCCTCAGCAGCAGCTCATAACACCTCCGCACCTCCTAAGATAAAAGAGTTTAATAGCAGTTGGCGATCGCTCTGAGCTACAGCGGCGGACTGGATTTTTAGGTGTCCACTTTACCTATATACCCAGTGGCGGACTTAGACATTTTGGGGCCCCAGGCAAACCTTTGTAAAGGGGCCCTGTACTGGTCTGTCGTGGTGAAGAGGGAGCTGAGTCAAAAGGCAAAGCTCTCAATTTACCGATAGATCTACGTTCCCACCCTCATCTATGGTCATGAGCTTTGGGTTGTGACCGAAAGAACGAGATCTCGGATACAAGCGGCTGAAATGAGTTTTTTCCGCAGGGTGGCTGGACTCTCCCTTAGAGATAGGGTGAGAAGCTCAGTCATCCGGGAGGGACTCGGAGTAGAGCCGCTGCTTCTCCACATCGAGAGGAGCCAGTTGAGGTGGCTCGGGCATCTGGTTAGGATGCCTCCTGGACGCCTCCCTGGTGAGGTGTTCCGGGCATGTCCCACCGGGAGGAGACCCAGAGGAAGACCCAGGACGCGCTGGAGGGACTATGTTTCTCGGCTGGCCTGGGAACGCCTTGGGATTCCCCCAGAGGAGCTGCTCCAAGTGGCTGGGGAGAGGGAAGTCTGGGCCTCCCTACTTAGGCTGCTACCCCCGCGACCCGACCCCGGATAAGCGGAAGAAAATGGATGGATGGATGTTTTATTATTGCAATAAAAGGCTCTAAATCAAGTCTTACACCAAAATTCAACAACACTAAATAAACACAAACAAATAGAGAGGGTAGATGTGAGCAATACAGTAGAAATATATTTTCCTAAATTATAAGATTTTCACAACTTTAATTCTTTTAACGTTATATTACATATTCTGTAACAGGGAACAGTTGTTAGATCAATGTGAAAAAGTGAGTGTGTGTAGTTGAGATGTGGTACTTTGAGATTAATTCACACACTGGCTCGATATGAACAGCAAGATGTCCAGGCATGAGACACTTTTTACAGCATTAAGTGATCATGAATTACCTTGATTATTCAGCTGGACTTCTATGAAAGTTGTCTTCTGTCTTGTTTCTGGTCTTTAATGATGCATGTTTAAAGACTGCATCTGAAAAAAACAACAAACATGTTAGTGTTGGAGGAAATAAAAGAAAAAATAAGACATTATTACATTTAACACATGTGAAGGCTCTCATTTATCCAAGTTTCCATAATTAAGACTGAAAGTTTTGACTTCTTTTTAAACCTTAAAACTTACACAGACTGTAAGACGTACTGTAAACTAAATGACTCAAATAATGTCACAGATTTTCCCACCTGGATTATTGAGCATGCATCAGGGAATGTCACTTTTCATTCATATCAATTTTTATATTTTAGATAACATTTTAATTTAGCAATCCTAGCCTTTTGACAGGGTATATGCAGGAATAATGAAGTTAATTTCAATACCTTTTCAAGACTTTTTAAAGACCTTCCAAAATAAATTCAAGACCTTATCGTCACTTTGTTTTATTAAGCAGCAAATCTTTGATTTACAAAACTGCTGTTATTTTCAATTAAATCCGTGAATCTCAAACCTACAACAGAACTGAGATACAGTGGAAAGAAAAAAGTTCAAAAGAAGAAACTGAACCAAGACTAGGTTTAAGAAAATATAGCTTAGGTTACTACAAGACTCGCAGCTATTTTAAAGTAACTTGGTTGAACAATGGCGACTAAGAAATAAACACAGTACTGTAATCATTACATGTGCTTCAGTGTAGTTGCTTTGCATTCCAGCAACTCTTCAGTTTGCACCAGCTCACTGAGTTTTTCTTTACGTCTCCTTCTCAAGACATTGGACTTGGTGATCAGTTGGGCCATTAAAGAACCTGACTTTCCCTCTGCCTGCTCTGCCAACTCATCTGCATCTTTTTGCAGAGAATCACACACCTCTTGTAGAACTTTTCTCTTTTTTTCCCAGCTCTTCTAACTCAGCTTCAGCGTTTATGCCCATCGAGGCTACGCTCATCTTTTTTTTTACAAAATGTACAATAAGCCTCGTGGTTATTCTCGGCGACGGGCCTCAGCCATTCTTGAAAAATCAGGCATCTCCAACCAGGAGTCCGAAAACTTGCATTTACCCATTGTTCTCACGGTCTCGCTGCAACTTAAGCCCCCAGTATAGCTCTGCGTTGGGCATCACGCCGCTCGACGCGTGCGTGCTACGCGCAGGCAGTTCTCATTATAGCTCAGCGTGACGCTCCAGCGTGAAGCTCCAAATTCTTGACATAATTTGAGCAGCAGCAGGGCGGAGCGTTTACCTACGGGACAAATTGAGGTCGCTGATTGGTCATTTGCTGACACGCACGCCTACTGAATTGATTGACATGTCGGGTGGGAGAAAAAAAGACAGAGGGCTGCGCAGCGGTTTTCTGTGTTTATATGTTAATAAAAAGTTCTAAAAAATAAAATAAAAACAGGGAGAGGTCCTGCAGCCCACAGCCCACCAGGAAATATTTAGAACCTGGCGCATCCAGTTGGACATGACTTTTGTTCGCTTGACAAATTCATTCATTCCTCCTCATCGGAGGAGGAAGCGAATGGTGACCGCTTCAAGCGATCACTTGACTTTTGGCAAAAAAACAAAAGAAAAGTCCAGGTCAGCGATGAAGAAGGGGAATTTAATACATTTGTGTCTCATAAAAAACAGTCAGGCGCTGAACAGTTTATTGTGAGACAACGCGCGCGTAAGCGGTTGTAAAATTTGAGCTTGGCGCGTTTGCGCCCGCGATCAAAGGCTTGTGCCGCGGCGCTCACACGGCGTGCAGCGGCGTGCGGCCCAACGCAGAGCTATACTGGGGGGCTTTACTCGAACACACAGACTCAACTTGGAGATAAAGCAGCCGCGCATGTGCACAAGAGAGGCCTAGCCGTAAAGGCTGTTGTAACCTGACACCCTAAATTTGTGCGAAGCAGTTTCCGAATCCTCCGCGGTGAGGAAAACAAATATTCGTCATACATACATTTTGCTGTCAAATTATTTAAAGCTAGAATAACAGCAAAAAAATAATACCTCATCAAATCGCTTTAAAGACTTTTTAATACTTTTCAAGACCCTTAATTTTCCCAAAATTGATTTATCAACTTTTAATAACTTTCAAGACCCCGCGGACACCCTGTTTGATTCTGTTGTTTTAAACTTACAGTGGCATTTCTGTCCAAAGCAAACCTGTCATTATTAAAAAACACATTTTTGCATTACTCTGAAAGCTATAAGTTGTGCTTTATAATGTATTTAATGGAGGGACTATGGACCAAATAACAAAACAATGATAGTCTGATGAAGTTTTAACAGTCAAATATTTTGTAAAATGGTTGAGAATTTTTTTTTATAGATAACTGTGGAATATTTTAGATCTATTCTATTCAATGTAAAGTCCGAATAATTTAATAATACTGTATACTAAGCAAGCAGGGCAGAGAGCTAAAGTAGGTAAAATATATAATCCCCTCTCTCCTATTTAAGTCAGAAGATTTAGGTCGAATATCTTTTAATATTTTGATACAGAAAGAAAACGTGAAAATAGTGGTTGTCTCAGCTGATTACTGTTAGGATTTCTTTTACCCAACCTACAAAATAATTTCTAAAACTCGTACCTCATCTTGCTGAATCCTCGTCTTTATCTTCATCTTCTTGAGTCACTGCCTCGGCGCCACTTCCTCCTGGATCCTGATGTCCGGCGGCGGTTCCGCCACACTTTTAAATGGGCCGCTGCCGCTCGTGACCGTCATTAACAGTTGATGAAGTTTTAGAATTCGACCCATTAAAAAGGTTGTCACTTTCGGTAGTGAAGAAACATACGTTATTGTTTTTTGACGCTTTTTACGTTTTTCAGCTCCGCTTTCTGTCTCCTGTCTCCCGCTTCCTTCTCACACAAAACAGCAGCGAGCA
The DNA here is from genome assembly GCA_038048925.1 of Garcialebias charrua. Lineage (NCBI taxonomy): Eukaryota > Metazoa > Chordata > Actinopteri > Cyprinodontiformes > Rivulidae > Garcialebias > Garcialebias charrua. Next base: position 2,255 of record JBBPBX010083269.1, on the reverse strand, counting down.
TACAGCACTTCCTGGATTAGTGGGTGACGTCATGACGCATGACGGAATAGTCCATTTTAGTAGGGGGGAACAGAACTCAACCGTTTTTTCTGTTGCGTTTTTAAAGATAGTTTTCATCGTAACTATAATTATTTTTATGTTAAACGTACATTAACAAGCAGGAGCAATGTTAGGGATGTAGGTGATGGCTGGGGTCCCTGCTTATTGGCGGCCCCTGCTCATTGGCGGCCCCTGCTGATTGGCGGCCCCAGGCCACGGCCTCCTTCGCCTGAATGGTAGATCCGCCACTGTATATACCATTCAATCCTCTTAACATTTGATTTGATTTGATTTGATGTTTATTCATTCATTTTAAAAGAACAATACAAGACAGTTTCATCAGATACAAGAATACACGTAGGATAAAATGAAGGGAGCAGAAAGAAGATGAAATCTTATTATATCTGCCCCTTATTTCACAGTTTGTTCAACCAATGATAACCTTCAAGCAACATCACAGAATGAATAATTCTACTTATTTTTCTAACTGTAATACACAAACTACATCACAAAATGAATAATTCTACTTAATTTTCCTAACTGTAATACACAAACTAGATCACAAAATGAAAAATTCTACTTAATTTTTCCAACTGTAATACACAAACTACATCACCCATAATTCTACTTGATTTTTCTAACTGTAATACACAAACTACATCACAAAATGAATAATTCTACTTAATTTTTCCAACTAATACACAAACTACATCACACTTAATTTTTATTTTTTATTTTTATTTTTTATTTTTTTATTTTTACTTACTTTTCCTATTTTTTTTGTTTAATTTAATTTTCCTAACTAATACACAAACTAGATCATAAAATGAATAATTCTACTTAATTTTTCTAACTGTAATACACAAACTACAAGATGGCACAACATCAAGATGTTGACAAAATGAATAATTCTACTTAATTTTTCTAACTGTAATACACAAACTACATCACCAAAAATGAATAATTCTACTTCGTTTTTTCTAACTGTAATACACAAACTGCGTCACAAATGAAAAACTACTTAATTTTTCTAACTGTAATACACAAACGCACTAAGCTACATCATAAGTACAACATAAGTGTAATACACAAACACACTAAGTTACATCATATATAGTTTTTGAGCAAGTCCTTTTTGACCTTTTTCTTAAATGTACACATTGATTTTGCATTTTTAACATCACTCTCCAGAGCATTCCACAATCGAACTCCCTGAATTGAGGTAGACCGTCCCTTTAAGCTGGTTCTGAATTGTGGTTTGATGAATATCTCTGTTCCCTTGAGATTGTAACAACTTTGTCTTTTTATAAAATTTCTTTGGATATTTAAAGGTAATGTGTTATTATGAGCCCTATACATAACTGATAAAATACTATATTCTACCAATTCCTGGAATTTCAGTAAGTTTAGCTGAAGAAACAAGGTGTTTGATGGGTGACTGAAATGTTTTCTGGTGATTACTCTTACAGCTCTCTTTTGTAAAATAAAAACAGGCTTTGTAATTGTTTTGCACGCTTTTCCCCAAACCTCAATACAATAGATTAAATGTGGAGCAATGATTGTGTTATACAACATATGCAGAGCTTTATCAATTAAAAAATCCCTGACTTTATACAGTACTGCAATTGATCTAGCTATTTTTGTTTTAATGGAATTTACATGATGTTTCCATGTCAGTTTGTCATCAATGATAACACCCAGAAACTTCACTTCACTCACTTTACAGATCACAACATCTTCAATTTCAAATGGATTGTCATCAACAATTCTCTTTTTGTTACTGAATATCATGTAATTAGTTTTATCTAGATTCAAAGATAATTTGTTTAATTTAAACCAAGTTTGTATTTTTATAAATTCTGTTTTCATCATATCCAAAATCTGTTTTATGTCTTTACCCGAACAGAAAAATGTGGTGTCATCGGCAAAAAGAACACATTTAAGAAGTCCTGACACATTTACCAAGTCATTCACATATAAAATAAATAACTTTGGTCCAAGCACAGAGCCCTGAGGAACTCCACAATTGATATCACGGAGGTCAGATCTAACATCATTTATTTGCACAAACTGTTTCCTATCTTTCAAATAGCTAGATACCCACTGTAATGCTGGTCCTCTAATACCATATTTATTTAGTTTTTCAAGGAGAATGGTGTGGTCAATGGTATCAAATGCTTTTTTTAGATCAACAAAAACACTAACACAGTACTGTT
>JBBPBX010083267.1:0-15562 GCA_038048925.1 Garcialebias charrua | reverse complement strand
TACATCGGCGTCACGTGGTAGGAACGCCTTCCAGATGTGCCCTGCGGAGACCTTGCTACTCGCCGTGGTGGGATTTGCACTGGAGGCGTGACCCGTTGTGGTCAGCGGGGGGTGCACTCCTGTTCTTTGAATACGGCGGTGCTGATTGGTTTTTGAGTTTCTGCCGTTTTGCATGCTTCTTTTCTCGTTTCTTTTGTTTTTTTCGTGTTTCATTAATGACAAAAGGGGGGTATCTTTGTATATATATACGCATTTTCAGTGTTTTTAATTGTCATTAATTGTTTGTGTCGACTCAGAGAGTGTGAAAAGAATGTGAAGTGAAGTTTCCTTTTTTCCAATGGTGAATGGTGCTGCCATATTTTGCTTGGACGACAGGTGGCGGTGTTGTCTAACAGGGGGGCAAGTCTGATCCACAGGCTTGTCCCTGTGTTTTCTGACACAGCTCATCTGTGAGTGTTTGGGGAATAAAACTTTTTGGGTGAATGGGTTGCTTGAAGGCGGATATGGCACACATGCAGGAACAAGAAACCATTTGTGAACTATTGCTTAGAATCCAAGCGGAAATCAGATTTTTACAAACCGTAAACACAGAGAGGTGTAACAATTTGAAGAGACTAGCATCAAAAATTGTTGAGGAAGCAGAGGGATCATCAGAAAATTTAGCTCATTTAGTCCTAATCAGATTTAAACAACACAAACAACAGCTCGATGACATTGGAACAGAACTGGCTCATTGTACCACATTTGCGGACTATCAACAGTTAATTAAGAAATATGATGATCAGCTAAAACAAATTGAAATTCATGAAGAATTGTTTTTAATTACGGAAAGTGTACTGGGATTAGGAAACACATAGAGCAGTTCACCTTTAACAGATCAAAAGCATTAGGTGGTGGGAAAAGAGCAGTCAAACGTCGCCACCTACAGGAGGTTGAAGCAAGTTGCAGAGACTGAGGGGAGTGAGGAAGTTGAGAAGAAAGGGTGATGTGAAATTGTGTCAGAAGACAGTGAAAAGAAAGTGAGAAACAGAAGAAAGGAAACAGTAAGTCGGTCAGACAGAGGATGTGGGGATGTTGAGATGAAGGACGGAAGTGAGGTGTCAGAGAGGACTTGGAGGTGACAGAGAAGCGACCAGAAATGTGGAATAATATGAACAGATTCATATTGGGAGAGATGTGGAAGAAGGTGAAGACAGAGGGAGATGAGGTGATCAGGAAGGTGAAGAGGAAGTTGACGCAGAAGAAAGTGAACAGGAAGTTGGGACGAAGACAGGATTCAGGATGTAGAGACAGGAGACGGGGGATGTAGGATCAGGCCCGAAAACGAGAGGGGGCCACAGAGGGGAGGTGTCAGTGTCAGGGGGACGGTCAGGAAGGTGAGGTGAGATAAAACATTTATCTAGATATCAGCCACAGAGCAAAAGGCTTATTTTGGAAATTTTAAGAGATTGCCAATTCATCAATTAGACAATGTTGCTAAGAAGGATGTGGGACTACTTTGGGTTTAGGTTAAATTGACTTTAAATTGGATGTAGGATTTTTTTTTGGACCGTTGTACAGACCAGATCCAATGAGATGTGTTTTCTTGGAGACAAATGCCGAAAGATATAACTTTTGAATTTTGGTCTAGTAATATATTGGCGTTATTAAATGGTAAATGGAGCTTATTTATATAGCGCTTTCCAGCCCCCTGTGAGGAGCCCCAAAGCGCTTTACAATACCAGCCATCCACCCATTCATTCAGACATTCATACACCGGTAGTGGTAGCCTGCCTTGCAAGGCGCCATCCAGACCTACCGGGAGCAACTCGGGGTTAAGTGTCTTGCCCAGGGACACAACGACACATGGTGGGCGGATGCGGGATTCGAACCTCCAACCTTCCGATCAGGGGTCGACTGCCATTACTACTACACCACGGCCGCCCGCTTTCTCATTAGACAATTATTCGTATTTCATTATACAGCCTGACAGCACACAGTGCGTGGAGGGGGTGCATGAGGCAGGCAGACCTCTTTGTATCAAACACATAATGTAATTTGCCATGAGCTAGGATTCAACCAAAATGGATGCACCTGCGTTTGGTATCAGGAGATTGGGGTAGCGGTTGTGGTTCAATTGAATTTGAATGCATAAAGTTGACGTCTGCACGGTTCATTGTGACTCCGTGAGAGACAGCTGACAGCCATGTTGGGAGACAATGACAGTTAAAGGGAGAAAAGCAAAGAACTGTCGTTCAAACAACAGAATGTCCATGAACTTCCTCAGCCACAGTTCCAAGGCAGAGACTTTGACTGAAGAACTGTACAAGACACAAACAGATGTCACCGTTGTTGTATATCCACCTTATTACTGAATTAGGCAGATATTCTGAATTGAATCATTAGACGAAGTGGTATCGTTTCATTCACTTTATTGAACCATCTTCATCCACCACCTGCCACCGCACTTCCAGAACGAACACCTTTAACTCCGCCCCCACACACGTCATCACGTAAACTCCGTCAGCATCCCAATACATGACATCCCCCTTTTCCTTAGATTTTCAACTTCCCCCTCCATACATTTAAACATCAGTTTTTTTCTTTTCCATCATCTTCACGCCTTCAGGCTTACCAATACATTTCCTTAGTCACAAAACAACATAAACCAATTTACAATTCTTAGAACCCTGAATAACCATTTCCTTTTTTTTTTTTTTTTTATACAAAGTCACGAAACCTCTCTGGAGTCTTTCTGAGTCTCTGAGGTCTGAATGTCTTTTCCATTTCTAAGTCTTGAGTGCCCTCTTGTGGTGTTGCACTGTAAGTGTCCTCTTTTTCATCCTCAAAGTCTTTATTTTCAGAAAACAGTTTTTGTTCACCAACTCCTTCCTCAGTTTCATATTTTCTCACATGTGTGGTGTTTCGGTGATACCGAACTCCTGTTGGTGATTCAACCACAACTTGGTTTCCTGTTTTGCTCACGACTTTGTGTGGTATTGCATTAAATGGTGTTGTTAATTTGTCAACTTTTTCCTGTTGAACCAGCACTGTGTCTCCCAGCTCTACTTTTGAATGTTGAGCTTCTTCGGATGTCAGCATAACTTTTCGCTTTTCCTTTTTGTTCTGCGTCTCTGTCACGTACATCCAACGCAGCTGTGTTTGTTTCACTCATGTCCGGTAATTTTCCTCTCATTTTTCTGTTGAATAAAAGTTCTGCAGGACTTTTGCCTGTGGTTGCATGTTCAATGCTGCGATAAGCTGTCACATATTTTCTTAGTTCTCGTTTCCAGTCCAGTCCTTCAGCTTGTGCAATTCTGATCCTCTTCATCAGTGATGCGTTCTGACGTTCGACTTCTCCGTTGGCTTGAGCCCATTTTGGTGTTGTCCTCGCATGTTTTATTCCATTGTTCTCACAGTATTCTTTGAATAATTCTGATTTGAACTGTGGACCATTGTCAGATCTAATGGAAACTGGTAGACCATGTCTACTAAACATACTGTCAATAGAGTCTATGACTTTCTCAGCAGTTGTAGATGTCAACACATCATATTCATAGTAACGGCTGTAATAGTCTATTAGCACAAGAATGGAGTGATTTGAAGATAATGGTCCCAGTAAGTCTACTGCCACATCTTGCCACGGTCCATCCGGTAAAAGTGTGCTTCTCACTGGTTCTGGTGGATCAGGTCTGGCTACAATTTGACAACCATGACATGTTTTGCAATATTTTTCTGTTGCTTTGTCCATGCCAGGCCACCATACTTTTGTCCTGAGACGTTGTTTTGTCCCTACAATTCCTAAATGTCCTTCATGTGCCAACATAATTGCTTTAGCTCTTAGCTCTTCTGGCATCACAATGCGTGTTCCTCTCAAAATTATGTGTCCCACCACACACAGTTCATTAGCAATGGGTGCATATGCTTTGCATTTTTCAAAATGTCCATTTTCAACTGCTTTTCGCACCTCTGTTAATTCTGAATCTGTGGCAGATGCCTCCTCCACCTGTCTTGTGGTAAGTGATTTTGGAGTTGCGTTTAAAGCTACAAATCTCACATATTCCTCAGACTCATGAATGTGTGTGTCTTGTGTTATCTTATCTGATAACAGTCTTGATAATGAGTCAGCCATATTTAGTTTCCCATCAACATCTGCAGCATTTCTTGGTTCTCTTATCTCTGCTACAGCTCTCACTCTTTCTTTTGTGAGTTTGCTTTGTTTGGTGTTTAATTTTCCTATTCCTTTAAATGCATCTGGGTACTGTTCTTGCAGAATATTATTTGATTCTGTGACCGTTGCTACATTTTCTCCTATTTTTAACACCCCAAGCTTTACAGCAGTCTTTTTACCCAGGAGTGGTTCACCATTGCCTCTTATGACAATAAACTCTGTTTCTTCTCTCCTGTTGCCAATTTTCACTTCACATCTGAATGCACCTTTAATGTTTAAAGCTTGTGTTGAGGAATAAGCATACAGCTTTCTCTGCTCTTTAGGTACATATGAATAACATTTTATCTTTTCAGCTTTAAGTTTTTCCCATATATTTTCTCCCATTATATTACTTGTAGCACCAGAGTCAATCAACATTTTTAGCTCGACTCCCCCCACAGAAAATGACAGTTTATCAGGTACATTGTCCTCATTTACAATAAAAGCATATTCATCCATCATATTCACATTTTGGTTCTTTTGCCTTTTTGTGCGGCACATTTTTGAAAAGTGGTCCTTACCAGTACATTTGTGACATGTTTGTCCTCGTGCTGGGCATTTTGGATCTTTTCCCATGTGATCTGTGAATCCACATCTGTAACACTGTCTTTCTGTTTTATTTTCCTCCTCCACTTTTTCTTTTGATTTCCAGTATTTTCCTTTCTTTGTCGTTACAATCCTGTTGACTGCGTCCTCCATCTTCTTTTCCTCGGTGAAGCTCATCGCTGCTATCTGCTGCTCCACGCGCTCACACTGCGAAGCCACCTCCAGTGTACGAGCCAGTGTCAAGCCGGGACCCTCCTCCAGTAACTTTCTTCGCACGTATTCAGATGTGCATTTGCTCAAAACCGCATCTCTTATTTGGTTATCATTATCACCATGAAAGTCACAGTCTCTTGCAGCTTGCCTCAAGCGAGTACAGAATTGTTGAACAGTCTCACCTTGTTTCTGGGATATTTTGTGAAAAGTCTGACGAGCATATGCTGCATTTACTCGTGGCACAAAATAAGTGTTCAGCGCATCCACTGCAGCCTCATAATCCGTAACCTCACCTCCTTGTGGTAATGTAGAAAAAATGTCCTGCACGTCTTGTCCGGCCAAGTGCAGTAACAGCGCACGCCTCCGCTGTTTAATGGCGTCTGTGGCATCATCAGACAGAATAAGTCCTTTACCGTCTGCATACAGCTCAAATGATGTCAGCCACCTTGTCCATCTTGGTCCAAGGGTCGCTGGATCCGTGTAGCAAGCGAACGGTTGAATACTTGACTTTTCCATGTTAGCTTGAACTTTTTTTTAGCTAACCTCGTGTTGCCGTTGACGTCTTCAGCGCGACACCGTCTTTTACAATCCACATGAATCCGTTGCCATCTTCAGCGTGACATTGTTATTCCTCGTCGCCATTGTTGTATATCCACCTTATTACTGAATTAGGCAGATATTCTGAATTGAATCATTAGACGAAGTGGTATCGTTTCATTCACTTTATTGAACCATCTTCATCCACCACCTGCCACCGCACTTCCAGAATGAACACCTTTCAACTCCGCCCCCACACACGTCATCCCGTAAACTCCGTCAGCATCCCAATACATGACAACCGTCAGCAAACACAACGTGAAATCAAGTGAAGTCAGGGCTTGGGGCACCCTGCCGGAGACACAGCTACCAGAATTAGGTGGCGGGTCACTGAAGCTGACATAAGCTGAACAATGAACGAGCTCACACGACCAGAGCACGTGGAACAGCTGTCAGGAGTCACCCATTCCAGCAATCCGTAAGGTCGTCGGCCTACCATTTGAATCGGTTGAGTCGCACTTGGGCCTCAGTCTCAGGATCCAAACGTGAAGTGCATTGTTTAATGATAACACATAGGACATGCCCGCGCATGTCACATAATTATTAAGTTAAAGGAGAAATGAAAAGTGTTTTTAAGCTAATAGTAGTCTAATGAAAAGCATAAAATAAGCTTGTTGAGAAATTTTCACAAGTTAAAAATGTCATCCTAACTCAAATTTAGACTTTGCAAAGTGAAAAAATTCTCATCTGGTGTTTTTGACCCCCCTCCCCCTGCCTGCTCTCCGTCCCCTGAATATGACGTAGGCAGTGCAACGGTCGTCCCTCATACAGTTATATTAGTGTGTGTATCTAGTTGTGGACAAAAAGGTTTCAGAGTGTAGCAATTAGGGATGCAGCAAAAAAAATCTATTTTTTAAAGAATCAAGATTCTTAGTCCTGGCAATTCAGAATAGATTCTAAAAGCCCCAAAATCGATTTAAAAACTTTTTTAAAATTTTATATTGTATTTTTACCGCTCCTGTGCATTTGGCCGCTGTAGAATTTTGGCCATGTAGGGCCACCGTAGTTAGTTAGCCAGGCAGCTCCCAATGGAGCCTGCTAGCAAGGAGGGAGACAGCATGTTTCAACTTGCTCCTTCATCTTTAAAAATCATTTTAGATCCTACTATGTTCTGGGGAAGACAGAGCTTAACAAGACATTGGTAACTGTTTCAGGACATTTTCAACACCCCCACTTCCACGTTAGCATACGGCGCTAGCATGCTAACGTTAGCATACGGCGCTAGCATGCTAACGTTAGCATGCGGCGGCTAACGCACGGCTATTCGTATTTCCAGGATAGAAATGCCCATTAATGCACTAAATCACCAAACTGTTTTTGACAAACTAAAGTGATATCCTTCAGATTCAAAAAAGTCTTCTGCTTCCATTTTAAATGACAGACAGGAGGACAGTAATGATGGGTTTATAGCTTCAGTGTTATTGTAAGATAGCAAAGGAGGTCTTAATTGTGTCATAAAAGTGCGTCCAGAAAATTACTACAGAAATCACTGTACTTCGGCATGTAGCAGGAAAAATGTAAAAAAACTATTTCTTTAAGCTACTGATTGCAGCAAAACATAATTTTCAATGAAACTGGCGTAGTGTGAAACAACACGGCGGCCGCTCGAGAACCTCTCAGGCCCATGAAACCCCATTTTTCCTACTCAACTTAAAATGCATCTATGTAAAACTAACATAAACTTTGCTATTATCTTAATAAAGCAGCATATGGGGATTTATTCACATTTTCTGATCTGCAGGTGAAAGCAGAACAATGAGGACAGAATGCATCGTGTTTCCCTCCAGTTTGTCTGAAGGAACTCTGTACTTGGGCCTCCTCGTTACAGATCCCTGGAACAACAAACGCATAACAAAGTTTCCGCCCTGCTTCAAGCCTAGATGTGCCAGTAAGTAAACAAATACATTAACCAAAATTATTACAGTTTATCTTTCGCAATTCATCACTTATTTGGTAATCCCTGTTTTAGGGGTGTCACACAGTCAGTGGATCAGAAACTGGAATCCTCACAGGGCTACAGCCTTAATTTCCTGTTTCTGTAACTAAAACTAACATCTGTCAAACAAGGTCTATTTGTCGAAATAGTTGGAGATCCCTTGAAAAAAATTAACATTGTGAGCTCTGTGGTAACATAAAAAATAAATATTAGAATAGCTTTTAACAACTTTTTACAGTATAATATTATGGAAGTTATGTTGATTGCAAGGAAATTACTTGTTTTTGTTTGAACAAATCTAGTAATACTGGAAAATATCTATTCAGTCATTTCTTTAACAACTTTTTCATGCAGCACTGCATGGAAGAAGGTTCCTGCTACGTGCAGTTACTGTTCAAGAGGTGGGTTACACCCTGGACAGGTCATCAGTCCATCACAGACACCCATAAACAACAAGAAAAGGGAAAATCCGTATCTGTTTTTTTTTTTTTTTACATTTTTACTCAGTATTTCACTTCACACCACAAAACAAAAGAAATACTTTTTAAAAGAATTAATGTTTTTTGAACATGAAGGACATTTCATATTTATTCCTATTAGAAAATAAGGTTTACATTATCATTCAAAATTAATAATGTTATAATAAATTATTAATGAAATCAGAATCACTCATGTACCCCTACTGTAAACATGTTGCAAAGAACAAAGATTGGTAGTTTGTTTTGGACTATTAAACATCTTATCAAGCTATCACAGACTTTTCATTAGGAGTGATGTAAAATTTTTCAACAAGACTCTTACAAGAACTACGTATTTTAGACGTTTTTAGTCCATATAACACAGGGTTAAAGAGTGTTTGACAAGTGTAAAGATAAGCCAATGCAGAGTTTCCTAGAACCCGAAGTGTCCGTTCATCAATGCTCGTGTTCAGTCTGTTTCCTAAGATCTCCAAGAAACAACCAAAAAAGAAGTTGAACAGAGAAATTAAATGAGGCGTGCAGGTACTGACAGCTTTCTGCCGGGTCTGTTTGGATCCAGAAATACACACTTTGATTATACTCGTGTATGTGAAAAATATCAACATCGCAGGGATCAACAATAGCTGAACCATGTTAAAAAGTCCATAAATATTATTAATTGTGACGTTAGAGCAGGCCAGTTTAAGGATAGAGGGATTATCGCAATAAATTTTATTAATAATGTTTCCACACAACTGTAAATGTGCAGTCATTGATATCATAATCACAACAGTAAAAATAGGATAACACCATGCTACAACAACAAGTCTAACAATCTTATTAGTTGTCATCAGGGTGTTGTACTGCAAAGGAAAACAAATAGCAACATATCTGTCATAAGACATGACTGCAAGAGTGAAAAACTCTACACTTCCATATGAATAAAGACAGAAGTCCTGAAGGAAACAAAGTGGAATAGAAATAGTGTGAACATCTGAGAGAATCTGAACCAGCAGGAATGGAAACAAGCCTGAACTACCATACAGGTCAGCTACAAACAGGCTGCACAGAAACATGTACATGGGTTCATGTAGACTCCTGTGAACACATATAACCACAATCAGAACAACATTACAACAAATAATAACTACATACAGAAACAGGACCATGAAGAAAAACAAATATGTTAGAACCCCAGTGTCAAAGTAAGCAGAAAATATGAAATATGAGACATTTGTAAGATTCATTATGATCCTTTTAGCTAAAATTGACAGTTGAACCAAAAGTCAAAAACACAGATTAGAGTCTGAAACTCAAGTGAGGAAACTAACAGACATGTTGTTCTGTTGTGATGAGACTGAAAGTGTCTCCAACTGTGATGAAGATTTGTCCTTTTAATCTTCTCACAGCAGCAGTCTGATGCAAACTAATTCCTGTTGGACTCATGAAGGTGGCTGTTTGCTTAAACTGGCAGGAGATTGGTGCAGCGTAGTCATGTGATATTTATCTGTCATTTACAGGCGTTGGTCATAAAATTAGAATATCATGAACAAGTTAATTATTTCAGTAATTCCATTCAAAAAATGAAACTTGTATTATATATTCATTCATTACACACAAACTCATATATTTTAAATGTCTATTTCTTTTAATGTTGATGATTATAACTGACAACTAATGAAAACCCCAAATTCAGTATTTCAGAAAATTTGAATATTACTTACGACCAATTAAAAAATGATTTTTGGAAAAGTTGGCTGACTGAAAAGTATGAACATGAAAAGTATGAACATGAAAGTATGAACATGTAAAGCACTCAGTACTTAGTTGTTGCTCCTTTTGCATGGATTACTGCAGCAATGCAGCGTGGCATGGAGCCGATCAGTCTGTGTCACTGCTCAGGTGTTATGAGAGCCCAGGTTGCTCTGATAGTGGCCTTCAGCTCTTCTGAATTGTTGGGTCTGGTGTATCACATTTTCCTCTTCACAATACCCCATAGATTTTCTACAGGGTAAAGGTCAGGTGAGTTTGCTGGCCAATTAAGAACAGGGATACCATGGTCCTTAAACCAGGTACTGGTAGTTTTGGCACTGTGTGCTGGTGCCAGGTCTGTTGGAAAATGAAATCTGCATCTCCATAAAGTTGGTCAGCAGCAGGAAGCATGAAGTGCTCTTAAACTTCCTGGTAGATGCTGTGTTGACATTGGACCTCAGAAAACACAGTGGTCTAAGAACTAAGGATTAGGATTAGGACTTAGGCCCTGTGCACACGTAGCCTGGAGTTTGAAAAACGAACATCTGCGCAAAAAATATATCTCCGTACATCCTTGTTCGGATATTTAAAATGTTCGTCTACATGTCCCCGTTTATTTTCACTACAGAGCGTTGTAAAGAATATGCCGAACCCATAGGTGGCAGTGTAGTGCAGTCACATCCCTTCAAACCAACCACAACTTCCTGTTATTTTTTCTTTTTTTCATTTGTTTGTGTGGACAGACCGCGATGTTGAACTACTATTAAATACCGTGTTAGAGTACAAAGTTAATAAAACGCAGGGAAATGTTGACTGGGAATCATGTCCGACTGGGAATCATGTCAGAGCAGGTATGTTGACATTTTAGCACTTTTTTAGAGCATTATGTGACGTCAGTGCCATAGCAGCTGTCTCGCAAATCTCCGGTTCTGAAAGTCCACACGCAAACTCGAAAGCGGAGAATTCTCAAATCTCCACTTTGGTCAGAGTTTTTTTATTATTCGTTTATAGTTACATCAACCGGAGTTCACGTGTGGATGAAAGGCCAAACCGCATGATAAACTATTCGGTTTTACTGATATCCGGCTACGTGTGTACAGGGCTGGTAGGTACGTGTACGTGTGTACAATCTGGTAGACATCTGGAGACTGCTAAATCCTAGCGGAAGAGATTATTCATTCTTTTCTGCAGTTCATGAATCCTATTCTAGGATTGACTACTTCCTGCTGGACGCTAGACTGTTGTCATCGGTATCAGGGTGTAAATACCATAATATTCACATATCAGATCATGCACCAATATGTTTGAATCTTAAATTAGATGGCGTGAAGGGTAGGAACAACTGGCGCCTAAACAACACTTTGCTAAAGGATGAGGAATTTTGCTCCTACATCTCAAATGAAATCAAATTATACTTGAGTTCTAATGATACAGGTGATGTAGATGACTCAACCCTTTGGGAAGCTATGAAGGCGGTCATCAGGGGATGTATTGTATCATACGAAGCGGCGAAAAACAAGGAGTCTAAATTGAGGTTGAAAGAAATAGATGACCTGTTGACTAGTCTAGACGCCTCATACAAAGTACAACAGAGTTCAGACATGTTAAAGAGAATAACAGCTTTGCGTTATGAATACAACTCTATTTTATCAAGAGATGTATCTAAATTGTTGACACAAGTTAAACAAAGATGGTTCGAGCTGGGCGACAAGCCACATAAACTACTAGCTCGGCAGCTTAAACAGTTGCAGGCCTCGAGAGCAATACATCGTATCAAGCTCGAAGATGGGACTCTTCTCACAGACCCGGATAAAATTAATGACAGCTTTGCAGCCTTTTACGCCAAAGTTTATCAATCGCAGGGAAAATTGGATGTTGAAAAAATGGAGAGGTTTTTTGGTGACCTAAATCTGCCAGGTCTGGCGACGGACTCAGCGGAAGTGCTGGAGGCTCATATAACTCTACGTGAGATTGAGTCGGTCATTTCTGCTTTTCCTAATAATAAAGCACCAGGTCCTGACGGGTTCAGCATGGAGTTTTTCAAAACGTTCAGCTCCGCACTGTCACCTCTACTTCTGCGTTTGTTAAATCACTCTAGGCAAATAGCTAAACTTCCTCCTACTTTATACAAAGCCAATATTTCACTCATCCTAAAACCGGGCCGAGACCCGGGGTCCATATCATCCTATTGCCCAATTTCCTTGTTACCCATAGAAACCAAAATTCTTGGGAAAATCCTTGCCAACAGGCTCAGAATACACATAGGTTCAATCATTCACCAGGATCAGACTAGCTTTATGCCGGGTAGACACATGTTTTAGACACATGTTTTTAACCTACGACACCTTTTCAATATATTATACTCGGACCAGACAGACAAGGCCTTAATTATGTCATTAGATGCACAGCGTGCATTTAACCAAGTTGAATGGTCGTATATGATGTATGCTCTTAACAAATTTGGTTTTGGGATTTGTAAAATGGATTGAAGCAATTTACTCACACCCAATGGCTTCTGTTATTACTAACCAAAATATTTCTAGTCTTTTTGCTATTCACAGAGGGACTCGTCAAGGTTGTCCGCTCTCTCCGTTTCTCTTCGCAATTGCTATTGAACCCCTGGCTGCCAGCATTAGGCAAGACCCCCAAATATTACCCATCGAAAAGTTTGATCATGAACATCACATTTCGCTCTATGCCGATGACATACTCTTGTACATTTCGGAACCGCAGGTTTCGATGTCTCCCCTTTTACAGACGATTAAAACATTTGGCAGCTTCTCCGGATTCTCCATTAATTGGGATAAGAGTGTAGTAATGCCACTCTCATCCGAAGAAGATCTGACCTTTTTGAGAGAAACGTCTTTTCAGATAACCTATAAAACCTTCACATATTTGGGGGTGACGATAACAAGGAGACCTGAGGATCTCTTACAACTGAATTGGCAGAATAAAATTACGCAACTTAAGCAGAATATTGACTTTTGGAAGACTCTCCCTCTATCTATGGTTGGCAAAATTAATGCAATTAAAATGGTGGTATTGCCACGGTTTCTTCATCTATTCCTTTCTGTTCCATGTTTTATAAGTATGTCATACTTCAAACAGTTAGACTCCATCATCATTCCCTTTATCTGGGGGTACAGGAATGTTAGAATTTCCAAAAAACATCTATGCAAAACAAAAGCGATAGGAGGATTTTCATTGCCAGATTTCAAATTATATTATTGGGCTTCTCACCTATCCATTATAGCATGGTGGAAGAAAGGCCCGCACCAGTCTCACAATTTCTGCCCTGCTTGGCTATCCTTGGAGCAACGACATTGTCATAATACGTCTTTGGCTGCCCTCCTTAACAGCCCTACTAAAATAAAATAAAAAGCTTTACAATAATAATCTGGTTATTGGCAACACTATAAGAATTTGGAAACAGATACGGAGCTATATAAAAGCTCCGGCAGTCTACTTGGATGCTCCCATTTGCAAAAAACCACTCCTTTGTTCCGGGTCTCAGCTATGTCAGTTTCCAGATGTGGAGAATGAAGGGTATCTGTGTGGTGGGAGATCTGTACGTTGATGGCACCCTTGCGTCCTTTACTCAGTTGAGGTCTGTATATGATGTTCCACAGTTGGGATTCTTTCGTTTTCTACAGATTAGGGACTATGTTAGTAAAAATATATCAAATTTTAGAACTATTACCAGGCAAGAGACTATGGAGGCAATAAATAAATTTGATCCAGTTAATCATGGGGCAGTGTCATACTTTTACAGCATTCTCAATAATGCACCGGTAGACCTAAATAAAACAAAAAAGCATGGGAGGATGGGACAGCAGACACCTGATGGTGTGTGGGAGGAAAATTTGAAGAGTATACATGACTGTTCAGTTAATGCTAGGCATAATCTTATACAATTCAAAATAGTGCTGGGCGATATGAAAAAAAATCATATATCACGATATGGACTTTTTTATATCACGATAACGATATATATCACGATATATACAACATGATGTGTGTGTACAGGAAAAATTTGGACCAAAGTTTTGTTTTTTTTATCAAAAAGAAAATAACACAAACAGTATAACAAGGCATACAATACACATAAACAATAACAGTTGAAAAGACAATTAAACTAAGCAGAGAATTATTAATAAAGTTCTAAACGGCAGCATAAAAAAGAACAATTTGAGAAACATAGCACAAAATTAAATTGCGTGTGCAAGAGGAGTTTCAAGTTTTATGATAAGCTAATAATATATTTGTATAAGGACTGTGCTTTTGGGAGTTTGCAGCGTTTAAGTACATCCTTAAATATATTTACTTCACTTAAAAAAATACAAAATAAGGGAGAAGTTTTCAAGTAGAAAAGGAGTTTCTACTTTGGTCCAAATTTTTCCTGCAGGTGGCGGTAAAACAACGGCTGCTAATAAAACCCACGAAGAAGAAATCCGCTCTGGAAGCTGGAGTAAACAAGGCAAGAAACAGAAAAGAGAAAACGTTGCGTTTGATTCCGGTTCTGTTGTGTCTCTGGTCTGTTTTGTATTGGTTAACTGGACCCGAGTTCGGACTCGGTTGGACTCTGGGTTCGTGTCCTCTGGACCCATTTTGTCTCCGAGTTTCAGCGGAGCAAAATAATGGAAGCTAACAAGGTGAGCTCTCGAGTTTAACAACGTAAAGCATGTGTCGCAAACCCGCGCGTGCGTCAAACATAAAGCAGCGCCGTCATCTCGCAAAACCACAATATGAAGCTTCTTTGCGACAGTTATTTTTTTATTCTTATTTATCACGATAGAGACGATAGAAGGAAAGTAGCACGATAGACACGTTTCTATCGTCCCCACGATATATATCGTCATATCGCCCAGCCCTAATTCAAAACATTACATAGACTTCATTATTCGAGAGAAAAATTAAGCACTTTTTATCCGAATGAGTCACCAATGTGTAACCGGTGTAAAGCTGCAACGGGCAACTTGCTCCACTCCTTTTGGTCATGTGTATAGCTTCATAGATTTTGGAAGAATTATTATTATTTTTTTTCCCACTGCTTTTGGGAAACAATTGGATCCTGATCCCCTGGTTGCAATTCTTGGAGTTCCAGGGGTTTTGCCCCTGGCCAATAAATATGAGAAAGTTGCCCTTTTGTTTGGTATGGTGATCGCTAAGAAGTTGATCTTGAAAGTTTGGAAGAAGGACTTTGTACCCACATTTGAACAGTTGTTGGGAGAACTGGCAAACACATTGTCTCTGGAAAGATTGAGATATTACAACAAGGACAAAATGAACATGTTTGGGACAATATGGGACTCTGTACTAAAATCTATTCAATGAAGGGATCGTAGTTGGTCAAAAGAATGTCCGGTATTATATGAGCCCTGATCCCTGGTGTATTCTTGAAATGGTGTGTTTCATAATCTAGTGTATTTACCTTATGTTGCTTTGACTGTGTAACCTTTGTTATTTGATGTGCTGTTCTGTTTGGTTTGGGAGGGGTGTTGATGGTACTGTAGTAATATAGGACGGGGTCAGTTTACTGACTTACCTATATTTTAGATGTATAAATTGGCAGGGTTTAGACTGACACAAAAATACATCATTAATTAAACGACTTCTCTCTTTTTCAGCTTAATACCAATAATTCTATACCTTGACCAGATGTAATTCACAGGAAACGTTAAACTTATGTTGGAACAGCAGGACTGGTCCATTTATTTAACATAATCAATAAATTACATCAACATTTGTACATGATTGGATCGATCATTTTTCCTATAATTAACTTCAGCATAGATGAAACATAGGAACAACAGAACAAGTAAAGGATGATATTTTACTCATTTCAATTCTGCAGGTACATTAACTTAGTTT
>JBBPBX010083266.1:3510-15562 GCA_038048925.1 Garcialebias charrua | reverse complement strand
ATCCCGCCTTCAGATAAAAGTGGCCAATACAATCACATATATATACAGGTAGTCCCCGACTTACGAGCGCTCTTACTTTTCATTCATTCATTCATTCATTCATTCAACCTTTATTTATACAGGCTAGCCTCGTTGAGTCACGGGGACTCATTTACAAGAGGGACCTGTCTCACTTACACCAAACAACCATCCAGTCTCACACTCACACCTAGGGTCAATTTAGAGTCACCAATCAGCCTAACAAGCATGTTTTTTGGTCTGTGGGAGGAAACCGGAGTACCCGGAGAAAACCCACGCATGCACGGGGAGAACATGCAAACTCCACCCAGAAAGGCCCCGGACCGGGATTTGAACCGGCAACCTTCTCGCTGAAAGGCAGCAGCTCTACCAGTTGTGCCACCGTGCTGCCCTATTGCCTCCTACTTACAAGGATCCGGACTTACGAGCTGGCAAATTTTTGGAAAAAACGCAAAAAATACTGAGTTTTTCTGTGTTTTTTCACCACAGTTCGTTAGCTAAACATGTGGACACACGTTTCCGATCATTTTTATGCACTCATAAGCAGTTTTTCGAAGAAAAACGAGTGTTTGTAGTCGCGCTAGCAAAACCGTTCCAACTTACGAGCGAAATTCCGGACTTACGAGACACGTGGCGGCCGTTCCAAGTTACGAATTTTCGCGTTACGAGCGCCTCGGAGGAACGGAACTCGCTCGTAAGTCGGGGACTACCTGTATATATATATATATATATATATATATATATATATATATATATATATATAATATATATATATATATATATATAATATATATATATATATAAAGCTCTGCAGAGAGTGGTGAAGGCTGCACAGAAGTCTGTTGGAGTCAGTCTCCCCACCATCACAGACATTTACACCTCCAGATGCAGGAAAAGAGCCACCTGCATCATGAAAGACCTCACTCATCCAGCACACTCACTCTTTGCCCCACTCCCCTCAGGACGGAGGTTGAGGAGCATCAAGTGTAGAACCACTAGACTGAGGAACAGCTTCTACCCTGAGGCTGTTAGACTCATGAATAAATAAAAATAAAATAAAAATAAACACTGCAAAATATCACATCATACTGATGCTGATCTGTTTTCTTGTTGCTGTGTTCATCTGTGTTCATCTGTGACCATCTGCTCATACAAACTCATGTTCGTGCTGCTGTTTATTCCCACTATATTAGGCTTAGTGTATTACTAGTTGATGTTTTTCTTAGTTAGTTCTAGATGTTATTACTGTTTTTCTCTTTCATTTGTTGTTGGATGTAACTGGGACCTCGTGTACATAATCTCGTTTTCATCACATGTACCACATGCGGTGCAAATGACAATAAAGACTCTCTGACTCTGACTCTGATATATATATATATATACATATATATATATATATATATATATATATATATATATATATATATATATATATATATATATATATATATATATATATACATATATATGGTAAATGGAGCTTATTTATATAGCGCTTTCCAGCCCCCTGTGAGGGACCCCAAAGCGCTTTACAATACCAACCATCCACCCATTCATACACACATTCATACACCGGTAGCGGTGACTGCCATGCAAGGCGCCTTCCAGTCCTATCGGGAGCAACTCGGGGTTAAGTGTCTTGCCCAGGGACACAACGACACATGGTGTGAGTAACCGGGATTCGAACCTCCAGCCTTCCGATCGGGGGATGACTGCCATTACCACCACACCACGGCCGCCCATAATATATATATTATATATATATATATATATACATATATACATATATATATATATATATATATATATATATATATATATATATACATATATATATACTATATATATATATTTATATATTTATATACACGATCCTGTGTACATACTCTCGTTTTCATCACATGTACTACATGTGGTGCAAATGACGATAAAGACTCTCTGACTCTCTGACTCTGATGTATAAATATGCCCCCAAGGCCTCATCCACACCAACAGAATGGCCTCATATACATACCAATGGCTGCAAAAATGCTAATTCAATGAGCCATTTGACTAACTCCCATGGGAACTATAGTTAGAATATCCAAATGGCTCACATGTGGTAGTGCTAGTGTTAACAAAATAAGAGATGGATTTTTCATCCCATAGGCAGAAGGTCTCTGAAGGACAACAGGAAAACTGTTTACATAAGCGGCCAGATGGACTGGCCTGTGAGAGTTGTGTCTACCTTGAAGACAAAACAGAGAAGGAAGTGAACAGCTTTTACCATGGCTCATGTCCCAGATTCAGAACCTGCTTGTTCTGCAGAAATAAAACCAGGAGAAGGTCAAACTCATGCAAGTAACAGATCATCATTAAATGACAAAATATACTGTAGATCAATTCTGAATTAACACACATTAAAGAGAAAGTTATTTCTGATTGATTGGTGTCCATTAATTCAAAATAATTGTAATAAAAATCGTGTCCACTTGTCTCCTTGAGATCTTCAAAAAGGTGTAACACTGAGAGTTTCAGAGAGATGTGAAAAGGTTTAACTCCAATACGGACATGAGGGTGCTGTCCCACTACACTGAATTTGGGGTTTTCATTAGTTTTCAGTTATAATCAACATTAAAAGAAAGAAACATTTGAAATATATCAGTCTGTGTGTAATGAATGAATATAATATATACGTTTCACTTTTTGAATGGAATTACTGAAATAAATCAACAGTTTCATGATACTGTATTCTAATTTTATGACAAGCACCTTTATGTAAGGTTATTGTCAGAATGTTTTACTGCACCGATATTTACTTTTAGAGTATAACACTTCCTCTGTTGTAGCAACAAAAAAGATTCATGTCAACCCCAACTATGACAAATTATAGAAGGAGCCACAACTCCATCTGGTGATTTCATAGTGTAATAGAGTGTAATTATAAAAGAGGAATTCATCTAAGCAATCATTTTAATGATCCTTAAATCCTTATGTCCTTGTATACTGTTTATTTTTATTCATGTTTTTTGCTATTTTTAGGTGTAACTGGGACCTTGAGTACACAATTTTGTTCCACCTCATTACCACATGTGTGTGAATGACAAGAACCTTGAACCTTGAACATACATGTGAAAACAAAAGACAAGACTCCTTCTGGGTCGTGGGGCTCACTGGTCCCCATCCATCAGTCACTGTGTGAGAGGTGGGGACCTGGACAGGTCCAAGTTCTTCACAGGGACACATAGAGACAAACAACCATTCACACTCTCACCTATGGAATATACTATTTAGAGTTATTAATTAGCCTAACATGCATGTTTTTGGTCTGTGGGAGGAACCAGAAAATGCAGAGAAAACTCACACGTGCACGGAGGGAACTTATGTATCCCATATGTGTGGGTCTGACAAGCTTCGCACCGAGAGGCGACAACGTTACCAACTGTGTCAACTGTGATGAAATTAGCTGTAATATTTGTAAGTAGACAGAATATAAGTGCTCTGTTACACATCATCTTGTCCTAACCAGAGCTCTTCTTCCAGTGTTTGAAGTGTTTTCACAGGAGATAAACTTTGGGTGATGAACAGCAAAAATATAAAATCATTTTTAAAAGAAAACTTAAAGTAAAAACTAAACAATGACAACTACATTGATCTCTAATAGTTGAATTTTGTTATTTTACAGTTCTGCAAGTGAATAAACCATGCAACCAAAATGTTTATTATAAAAGATAGATTAAAAAAAATCCCCACAAACAAAAGATATTATTGATATTGAGACAAAACAGGTGAAATCATTCCTGCATCATCTGCAGTAACATGTCCATAAAGGATCTACAGTATTCAGTGTATTTAGTTTGATTGAAATGTGACATGAAAAATCATTTGCATAGATATTCCACATTAAAAAACTATTTGTTACCATGGTGTTTAAACAACAACATGTTGTTGTCATGGTGTTTAAACAACAACAACAACTTGTTGTCATGTTTTACATTGTGTCATAAATTCTAAAAGAATTGTAAAACCAGATCAGTCCTGATCGGAGCACGTCATTAGATCGTCCTCTGAGAGACACAAACGGATCTTTGAGACCATTTTTTGAAGAAAGACAAACAGAAGTTGTTCCTCTGAGACAGCTGAAGGTTGAAGTGTTGCTTCAAGTGTTTTTTGTGAATCTCTGAACCCTGAGCAGACTCAAAGATGTCACTGACGTCTGACTCAAACACTTGGGACACAGCAGGTAAAATCATTTCTGCTTTGACTGAAAATATCTGCTGTGAAAACAAAGTTGAATCATGATGGCAGCAGTAAAAGTGCTCTTTAAAGCTGCACACGTTAGATTTCTGTTGGATCGTGACAGAAATATTGTAAAGAATTGATTTCAGCAGCATTTGCTGGTTAAAGTCAGAGTCACTTTAACATGTTTCCTCTTTCTCACGTCACTTTTACTCAAATAAATGTAGTAAAATGATCAGAAATATGTTATTATGTGATAAACATGAAGTTTACAAATAAATCCTTGACCAGCCTTATCTTTATATCAGATTTAAACAGTTACATCCAAACTATACTCCTTTTTTAAACATAAAACAAAATTAATGTTCCTTCTTGTATGTCTCTTTTAAACAACAACAATAAAATGGAAACATTAAAATGAGGTTTTAGGATGTTTCATGGCTCAAAGTGAGTTTTGATCAGTTTCTGCTCCAGTCTTTAGACTGTGGTCAGGTGCTGTTTAGATCTCAGGGCTCTTGTGTTTTTCTGCCTGTTGTTTTGGGGTTTGTTGAACTCTGCTGGTTTTAAAAGTGCTTTATAAATAAAGTTGTTCTGATTTGATTGATCAGTTTATAATCTATAAATAGATAACATGAATATCTGACCCAGTTGTTTTAGTCTTTTTCTAAGCTCACGGCTGAACGTCAGGACTTCATCACTGTCTTTGTACTTTATTGTTGTTTATTTGCTGAATAAATGTGATTTGATGTGTGTGTGGTTTAAATGAGTCTGGAGGGACAAAGAAAGTGAACTTGAATGTTTCTCTGTCCACAGTCTCACTGACTGAACCACCGGACATCCAGGTTGGTGAAACTTTGCTCGGCGGCTCCTCTCATTACTCCGTCCTGGAGTTTATTGGTGAAGGTAGTTTTGGCAAAGTGGCCAAATGCCTGAACCTGAAGGCCAAAAAGAGCGTGGCCGTTAAGATCCTGAAGAAGGATTGTGATGCTGCCCCTGATGAAGAGGTTCATCCAGACTTCTGCTCTTTATATTTCAGTCTTTTTCTTCCTGCTCTGGTTGAATATGCACCATGAGCTGCTGCTGTTTGGTTAGATCATCTAGTTGGTGTCCTCTTGTTCTCCCAGGTGTTCATGATGAACATGATCAGTGTCCTGAACACAGACCAGTGTAACCTGGTCCAGTTCTATGAGCACTTTGAGTACTTGGGCCAGACCTGTCTCGCCTTCGAGATGCTGGACAGGACTCTTTTCGACCTGCTGGATGCAGTAGACTGGACTCCCCTGAAAACCAGTGTGATCCGCCCCATAGCGCAGCAGGTTTGTGTTCTTCTAATGCAGAAGCAGAATCTGTTGATCCGTATATTTGGATCAGCTCCTCACAGCTGTGGTTGAAACTCTCCATCTGATTTGATGTTTGCTGTGGCTGCAGCTGTTGGTGGCCCTGGACGCCCTGCAGGATCTTGGTGTCCTGCACACTGATGTTAAACCAGACAACGTCATGTTTGTTGATTTGATCAAGCAGCCTCTTCGGGTCAAACTAATAGACTTTGGTCAAGCCATCCCAGCCTCCCAGATCCATCCTGGACTGACTCTTCAGCCAGTCGGCTACAGGTGGATTTAGCCTCCATTGTTCAGTTTTGAATGTGGACGAGCTGTCTGTTGAAACCTTCATGTTGGTCCTCAGAGCTTTGCAGACAGTCATGTTCCTGTCTTTGTCCTCCTCAGGTCTCCAGAAGTGTTCCTCGGCCTCCCCTTCACTGCAGCTGTGGATGTGTGGGGGCTCGGCTGCCTTTTGGCCTTTCTCTACCTGGCTGACCACCTGTTTCCTGTCACATGTGAATATCAGGCGGTAAGTGAGCTGCAGCAGACATCCAGAGCTGAGTGGAAACATGCTGCTGATGTGACTGTATGTTGTGTCTGTAGATGAGCTGCATGGTGAAACTTGTGGGTCAGCCAGAGGACCACATGCTTGAAGCTGGGCTTTATACTCTGCAGTTTTTCACCAAAGATGCTGCTGAGGGTGCAAGATGGAGGCTGCTGGTAGAGAAACTTGTTCTTCTTGATTAGAGGAGCTGCGTTCATTTTATTGACACTTTTCTAAAACAGATGCTTTGTGTGTTTTGTTCCTTTAGACCCATGAAGAGTATTTAGCAGCTGGCGGCAGCAGTGCAGAGCAGCAGCACAGCTCCGTGGAGCTGCCGAGCTGTCTTGACAGACTGGTTGATGTAGGTATCTGTGCTCTGCAGAACAAGTTGATCACTTGTTGATCTGTGTCTGATCAGAACACCTGACTCTGTTTCTGAAAACCAGGTGCATCCACATGAGAATGCTGATGAAGATCTGGACCGGACAGCTTTCATCAACCTCCTCAAAGAGCTGCTGGTCATAGACGGCAACAAGAGGATGTCCCCCAGAGAAGGCCTGCAGCATCCATTCATCACCATGTCCCACCTGAGAGAGCAGCCGCTCAGCAGAGACTAGTAAGTGTCCACCAGTCTGCAGACACACACACCCAGTGAGCAACTGGTTTGATCTGAGTTTAATCACAGCCTGAATGTAGTCCTGAATGTCTCCACATCATTTTAGAGAAATAAACAAGTGGAATGCTTAGTTTTTATTTCATAGAATAGAATAGAAACAGCCTTTATTGTCCCACGGATGGAAATTCAAGTGTAACAGCAGCAACAGATAAAAAGATTCACACAAAAAAAATCATATAAAGAAGTAAGATAAACAATATCAATAATAATTTTCAGTATGTATTGGAATATAGAGAATGGCAGACTATTTACAGTACAGTAGTATAGGCAGAGTGTTTCAGGAGTTTGTTGTTCACACAAACTTTATTTCAGACGTTTGTGGAGAGTTTAGACGTTTCACCTCACAGGAAACATGAGACTGGACTGAGTGTTGATTCAGTGACTCATTCATTCATTTCCTGTTGTACTTGGTGCAGTTTGACCACCTCCCAAACACTGATGGGGGTCTGCTCAGTGGGGGGCTCAGCTGGCAGCTTGAACACATCCGCAGCTTCTGAACTTGACCAAGACTCATCCAACAGGTTGGATGTTGTGGATAGAAACTGGGAGGACGGAGATGCTGCTTCTTCTGTGTTGTCACTTGGTGAGATTCAACCAACAGACTTGACGAGTGAAACGGAGCGCTGCTCCACGTTGACGAGCTCTTCTTATTGGTCCCTTGGAGAAGACAGAGAAGATGTTTGCTGCAGTGATGCAGGCTCCATGTTGACTGATGGAAACCCAGCTTCCTGCTCTGTCTCTGAGTGTGAGGCCAGTGTTAGGTGTGGAGAGGAACCAGCTGGCTCCTGTGAAGAAGACTCTTCTTCTTCACCTGCTCAATCATCACAGTCTGCTGTCTCTGCTTCATCTGGCTGGAGGAACGTTGGCAAAACAATCAGAACATTTTTCACTCGAGTGTCTGAAACTTTTTCTTGCTGCTGCCGTCCACATGTAGAGGACTAACTTTTTGATTTTACGTTTGACTTTCCTCAACTTTGTGCAGCCGCTTTTACCTGGACACCTTTTGCAAACATAACTGTGTGACCCTGATGCATGCTCAACTCAACTCATAACTGTGTGACTTTAACATTTTCACTAAAGCCCTTTACTTGTTTTAGCCTGATGTAAATAGTTTAAGCATTTTTCTTTTTAATAAATGTACACACTTGTGTGGAACTCTGTTTTCATTTTGTCAGTATGTGGTACTGAGATGTAATGAAGGATTTTTTTATTTTATTTATTCTTTGAAAAGTGCAGCATGAGCCTGCAACGTAACAAAGTTGCAGACTGAAGGGGGTCAGGTTACTTCCTGATCCCACAGTAGGTTCTGTGTAAATATAAAATAAAATAATTCAAGGACAGATCCTGTCAAACACTTCTTGACCATCTCATAGCAGCAAAGAAAACTCAACTTAGACTATTTAGATCCAGCAATCAAAGTTTGGTGTCTTTTAGTAAAACTATTGTTTTATCAGCATTTGGCTCAAGTTCAAAATTATTTATTTTTTAAATGATTCTTTGATTGTTTGAGTAAAAACTATTTTCCTGCCACTGATTCAAAAATAATCAGACATATGTAAAGATGTTTAGTCTTTTTAATATTTTTTGAATTTATTATTTTAAAACATTGTCTTAAAATTTAATTTGCAACATTTTTAATGAAAGTTTTCAAAAAGTTATAAAACAAAAGTTTCCAGTCAACTAAGTGTGCACGACGTAAAGTGACAACATGAACATTCAGCAGTTTGTCAGATTTAACAGCTGCCCTCAGTAAGAATGTTGTCCAGAGGTTTAAAGGAGGGGGGTGTCCCCCACCATGCTGCTTCAGAGAGATTTATGGGACTTAATTTACAATATTGTAAAGTAGTGAGCTCACTGTGAAGTGAACTCTGCAATAAAATAAATGTCAGGACTTACAGCTCTGAAAGAAATCTATAAACAGAGAAAAATACCTTCAATACAACGTCAAGACAAAAGAATTTCAAACGAGAAAGACAAGAAGTTTCAGCTGCTTCCTTCTGCAGGGGTTGTTACAGCGGCTGAACTTGAATCAAAGATTGACAATTGTTTTACATGGGATGGCCTTCCTGAAGCAACCTGGACTTGAACCAACAACCTCAGGATTACAAGACTGCAGCACTGACAGCCGAGCTCAGTTACTCACAAACATAAAAAAAGAAAAAGCAAAAAAAAGCAAAAGAAATTTAAAAAAAAAATGAAAGAAAAAAATGAAAAAAAAAGCAAAAGAAAGAAAAAATGAAACTTAGAAAATAAAAAGAAAGAAAAAAGAAAGAAAATTTAAAAAATGAAACAAAAAAAAGAAAGAAAGAAAATGAAAAAATGAAACAAAAAAAAGAAAGAAAGAAATGAAACTTAATAGATAATTCACTTACTACAAATAAAAAATAAAATTAAAAAAAGAATAAAGAGAAATGAGATTTTCAAGAGTGAAAACAAGAAAAATGTCATCAGAACAAACGACCTCTTTGATGGGGGCCATTTTGTCATGTTGAAGCTCTTTCGGGTGGTGGGGGGACCTGTCTCATCAATCGTTCAGACGGAGTTTTCTTGGAGACGAGGAACTGTCTGAGGAGCTGCTGCAGTTTCAACAAGCCTGTTGGGGAAACAGAAAAATAAGAGTTAGACTTGTGATGAAGGCAAGATGATCTTAATTAAATTAATCTCTTCCTAAACGTGATAATTTCAGTAAATTCTAGCCATGAGAGAGCCTCAGTGATGTTCTGATTTCATGATCTTCTTCTGTTTCTCATGTTTCCATGTCGTCTGGTTCGTCTCTGTCTCAGGTTTTCTCTGGGAGTGATGACTCTACACCTCCTCCAGACTCCATCAGAGGTCCTCCTGATTGGATCTTCCAACTTGCCAGCTCCTCAGCATCCCAGCAGATTCCAGTAATCCCATTTTAACATGAACTCAACACCAGATTGATCAATGTATCAAGTTTTGTTCCTAGTTTACTTTGTGATTTATTATTTTCATCCTGCCTGTGTGATACCACTAAAAGTCATCATGAACAATGGCCCTCATGCACGAACCGTTCGTACGCACAGATTTGTTCTTACACTGTGCGTACGAGTGATTTAGGATCATTTGCGGCATCCAACAATGTTTTCGTATCCTAAGATTTTTTTCAGATACGAACAAAATTTACGAGTGGTCCGGACCTGTCGTATATTTTAGGAGCGTCAGTCCGCTGTCATCCAGACTGAATTTCTCCACTAATAACTTCATATTTCGTTATTTAGAAAATATTTTGGGTTTAAAATATTCACGCACCATAATTATTCTTGACAATAGGTTATTCTGTTTGAATTAGAATTATAATTTTAAGTTTAATTTGTCTGGTGTGTCGCGCAGGCTTCAGTGAGTCGTGCGCTCCCCTTGGTCATCAAAGCCGCTCCTCATATTAACACCCAGGTACATAAAATTCCCATACACCGCCGCAGAACAAGTACGAATTAAGACTGATCCTGTGCCAAACACCATCGGATTATTATATCTGATTCGAAATATAACCTGCAGAATGTGGTTGCGCCCTGACCAGGAGGTGCGCCCTGACCAGGAGGTGCGCGATGACCAGGAGGTGCGCGCTGACCAGGAGGTGCGCGATGATCAGGAGGTGCGCGCTGACCAGGAGGTGCGCGATGATCAGGAGGTGCGCGCTGACCAGGAGGTGCGCGCTGACCAGGAGGTGCGCGCATCATTTGTGCTGCAAAACATGTTGGCACGCATCTTGCAGCGTGGCATTTATTGTCCACCATCTCCTGACCACCTCCTGTCCGTGCTGCGGCGAGACGTTTGTTTGAAGCCATTTTCAGATCAAACCATTTATTCTTGATTTCTGATACTGTACGACCCACGGGAGACAAAACATATGCACTACAATATTAATATGATGTTAACTGTAGTTTCGAGACATTTTAAAATGCTTCTGTTGAAAAACACATCCGACACTTGCGGGGGGGGGGGGGGTAGCGGTGCGCCACAGCTCTTCTGAATAAGTGAAACTATAATGTAACACAGTACACTAAAATTAAAGATATTTGACCATCCGACACTTGCGGGGGGTGGGGGTGGGGGGTAGCCACAGCGCGACTGAGAGCAGATCTCCGAACGCGTGAAGTTCCTCCTTTTACTTCTTGAGTTTGAATGAATGGACACTTCCTGCTGTCAGAAGGCAGGAAACGTGGCCTTATATGGTGTTTTGAGGGGTGGGAATTATGTAAATTACCTTTTTGCGAGCACGCGCAGGTGAGTAGAACAGGTGGGATCCATCAACTTTAAGCAGCCCGTTTACACGCTTTTCCTGTGGATAGAAGAGTTTGTTGGATCTGACGTGGCATGTTCGTACGAACGCTTCGTACGAACAAAAGTAGGAGAAATTTAGGATAAAAATACGAACATTTTCGTGCATGAGGGCCAATGAGTCCAAATACAAAAAGGAGGTGGAACACCTGGTGCAGTGGTGCAGAGACAATAATCTCTGCATCAATGTGAAGAAGACCAAGGAGATGGTGGTGGATTTCAGATGGGACAAGGATCGTTTTCATCCCTTATACATCGTAGGAGCAGCTGTGGAGGTGGTCTCCTGCTACAGGTACCTGGGGGTGCATATATCCAGTGACCTCACCTGGAGAGCCATCACTTCTATCTACTCAAGAAGGCCCATGGATGGATGGATGGATGGATGCCCCCTAGTGAGCTGGAAATTGTCACATGAAATTATTAAAAATCAAGTTATGAAAAATAAAGAGTGCCATTTTGTATTTAAACATAGAAATGAAGAAGCTCTGGAATAGCTGCTTAGATCAATCAATATAGATAAACTATGTGTCATTGACAATATGGATGGAAGGCTTCTTAAGGTCTCAGCTAATTTAATAGCCAAGTCTTTATGTCATATTTTTAATCTGTGTTTTGATGAATGTATTTATCCAGATACGTGAACATTTTCAAGTTATTCCGGTGGCTAAAAATTTGAAAGAACCTTTAACGGGGCAAAATAGCAGGCCTATAAGTATTTTACCAGTCTTAAATAAGTTAATGGAAAAAGTTGAGTTTAAACAAATTCAACATTACTTTGACATGAACTGTATCTACTCTGATGTTCAGCTTATAAAGAAGTAACAACGTAGAATATAATTAGGGGAGATAATGAACATGACACAGTTAACACAAAATAAACTAATCTGCTATGTTTGGCCCCCAGGACTATTGTACTGTTAAAAGCCCCCACCCACAACTTTATATTGCATTACAGTACTTGTGTTTTTGTTGTGT
>JBBPBX010083265.1:0-15562 GCA_038048925.1 Garcialebias charrua | reverse complement strand
TCTAGGGATGGGGCAGATCCGATCCAGTATCGGTATCGGTATCCGATACCAGCATTATTTAAGTATCGGGTATCGGATCCAACCTGCCGATACTTTTCCGATCCAGCTTCAAAGAGCACTTGGGTTCAATCACATTCTGTGATTGCACTTCTTAACATTGTGTGAGATATACCCAATGAAGACACTCTTAAGCCTTACAATAGGGAACCCACTGACTTTAACAGCACACAGGACAGGAGGCAAGTATAACACACACATGTCCTCCTTACTCATGGTGCAGCTGAAAAAAGGGGAGTGGCTGTGTAGTCTTTTCTATCATGCTTAACGCTTTTTTAGTTTTTTCAGCTGCACCATGAGTAAGGAGGACATGTGTGTGGTATACTTGCCTCCTGTCCTGTGTGCTGTTAAAGTCAGTGGGTTCCCTATTATAAGGCTTAAGAGTTTCTTCATTGGGTTTATCTCACACAATGTTAAAATGAATAGTTTGGGTACAAAAGTTTCATTATACAGAGTCACATACCTGAACAGTATCGGATCGGGAAAGTATCTGTATCGGTCAATACCCAGTTAATAAGTATCGGTATCGGATCGGAAGTGATAAATGTGGATCGGTGCATCCCTAATTATTTCTTTAAAGCCCTTTGGGCTACTTAATGAGCAGCTGAATACAACAGTGATAAACAGGACGTACTGTATGTTCACCTGTAGGCCTACAAAGATAACTGCAAGTAAATCCTCCATTCTGTCATAATCACATTGTGCAGTATGCTTAATGGTTAAATTGAAGGTAAATGCTTAAAGCTAATTGTGCTTTTGTGTGTGTTTTGTATGTAAATGTATGTTATAACTTCTGGTTGCACTAAACTGATTTTGTGCAAAACCTTTATTAGGTTGTGTAATGTAAAGCAGAGCGCTACGTCTGTAGCATCTTAGCTAGCACATCTGCATGCCACTAGCTTAGTGCTACTTCTTGTTGTGTCAAGCTCTAAAATGGTTATTGAATCATGTGTTTACTTATGGAGGTAAACGTAGCTGTTTAACGATCCGCCGTTAAAATACGCCAGAATGCAGGAAATAGCATCTACTTTATTCAAAATGTTCTGGGGGAGAATCTCCACCAGTGTGTCCCCCTCCCCCCAACATTATGAATGCTTCTGTTGCCAATACTGTAGTCACCACATTATTCAAGCCAAGAGCCATTAGCCGTGTTTCCATCAAGGTTTCTAGATGCGCATTTTGAAGTATTGCAGCAGAAAAGCTTAATGGAAACGGCAAAATCCGAATTTACTTCCTCAAATTCGCCAAAAAGTTTATACGCTCGCTTGAGGTGGTTTTTGGGATCTTCGAAAATGAGCAGATGCGCAAAACGACAGATGGAAACAGATTTTCCGACTCAGTTCTGCCGTAGCGAACATTCACGTCACGTGACGTTCAGCTGTTTCCGCTCCGGACAACATGTAACATCGCTAAAACTAGTTGGCATGACAGAATAAATACAACTTGCCCGATAGCAACACATACCTGAAATATTCTCTCCATTTTGACGAGATGTGTGGCCGGGTTCTGTTTTCAACCGCTACTTCCTGTTTACTGTAGACATGCGTAACGCTGACGTCTGACGTAATGACGCTGACGTCTGACGTAATGACGCTGACGTCTGACGTAATGACGCTGACGTCTGACGTAATGACGCTGACGTCTGACGTAATGACGCTGACGTCTGACGTAATGACGCTGTGCGTGGCCCGGTAGATGCGATTCAAGCCAGTTGATGGAAACACTTCTGCTTCGCATTAATTTGTATTTACATATTTGCGAGATTTCAAAAATTAGCTCAAAATTCGAAATGAAAATGGATGGAAACACAGCTAGTGTCAACACTGGGGGGCTAAGCACCCCTAAAGTTCATATTCTAGAATTGCCCCTGCCAAGCATAAACTTTGATTTGCAAAAAAAAAAAAAAAAAGATTGCTTATACAGTACTGGAAACCTCAGTGAGCAGCAAATTAATATGGTCAGAACAAACATCTTTGAAGCGTCTTTAAATGCCTTTAGAAAAGCTGTGAAAGAGGTTTAGAGGTTTCCGGAAGATTGTTGTGAATTTAGTTCTGAGGAAAGCAAGTGGGCAATGTAACGCCACATGTGATGAAATGGAGGCAGAGGTGTTGCATATTTGCTAACTTGTTGCAGCACAGGTCATTGTTCCACAAAGGTCTCACCATGTTCAACGATGCAGTTCATTATTTAAAGTTTCTTTTAGCTTCTGGCAGCTGACATGTAAAAATAATAGATATATACAATCTTTATGTCGATGTCAAAGTCAGATCATTAAACCAAAAGTTACTGTCTCTATAGGGAGGTATTATACTTCACATACAAAGTTCTACAGTCAAAGGGCAACATGTTTATGCATTACCTAAAAGTACAAACTAAAACTAGAGTTTAATAAATATTGTGAAATGGAAAAAAAACCCACAAAGAATAAAAAAACATATTTTTACCGAGGTACAAAACATTTAACAACAAGTGGATGCTCTTGTGATGGACATTATGGCTCCCAAAAGAGCCGGCGCTCAGCTCAACTCGTTGCCAAAGAGAAGTTGTTTGGAGCCAAAACATCCACATTTTTAGGTGAGCTGAGCCAAATGATCCAGATCCAGAGAAAACAGTGACCATTTCCATAACCAGTGTGCTCTTTGTCGAAACGTTTCCTCCAGGAGTAAAACAGCTGAAGTGAAACTAAATGAACGCTTGAGCCAGTTAGTTTTCCACTCGTATGGGTTTTATCATCTCTCTGCACGGATGCGGTGGTGGAGCTGAACCCAAATGTAGACGTGGAGCAGCCTGGTGGATAAAAACGAGACTCAAGTTCTAATAAAGGCTGACGTGAAGCCAACATTAGCAATGGGCTCACTGGGAGCCAATTGAGAGCAGTTTGGACGACGTTTGATGAGGCAGCTCTGAACCAGCTCTTTTGGGTGAGCCAATGCCAAATGATTCAAAGCCAAGAAAATAACCAGAATTCCTACCGATAAAACAAAGAAAGCGTGATCAGGCTCGTCAGAAAACTTACAGGAAAATCTGATAACTAACTGGAACATTGACTGGAAGATTAGTTACACAACACTGGAAGGAGTGATTACTGAGTGCAAGCAGGTGAGATGATTAAGGATTGAAAGCAGAAATACAGAACAGAACATTTCAAATTCTCAAAATACTTTATTAATCCCAGAGGGAAATTAAGTGTTGTCGTAGCTCATCATCCTGGTTTAATTCAAGAGTTTTTCGATGCTGATAGCTGTGAGCAGGAAGGATCTCCTGCAGCTAGTCTGAAGTGCAGTTACAGTGTGCGCTCTCAGGACATGATCACCTGCAGTGTTCCGTCAGTGAGGACTGAACTTGGGAAAAGAGCCTTCTCCTACTCCGCTCCTGCTTCATGGAATATCTTACAAAAAGATCTGAAGCTCTCGGCCTTGACTTCTCTAAATGGTTTTCAGAATCTGTTGGAATCCTGGCAAAAACCAATGCAGACATGTTCCTGTTTTTGATTTTATACATCTACCTTATAAAGTTTTGCTATTTTTTGATACTTTGTTTAAAAAAATAATTTAAAAAATTTTCTGTATTTCTCTCTTATGTTTTTCTATTGTTTATTGTCTAAGGAAATTCTACCATTGCTG
This sequence comes from Garcialebias charrua, assembly GCA_038048925.1. Classification (NCBI taxonomy): domain Eukaryota; kingdom Metazoa; phylum Chordata; class Actinopteri; order Cyprinodontiformes; family Rivulidae; genus Garcialebias; species Garcialebias charrua. The sequence goes on along the minus strand of JBBPBX010083265.1, from coordinate 11,882 downwards.
TTCATCATTCTTTAGTTTGTAGCAGGTCGCTCTTGTAAATGAGTCCACGAGGCTCAATGAGATTTACCTGACTAAATAAAGGTTGAATGAATGAAAATAATCTGGACACAGATACTGATCTGTCCACCTGGATCCAGCTTGTTGTCAGATCCGGCAGGCCTCTCGGTCCTCCTGGGCAGCAGGACTGCCTGAACGCCGGGCAGAAATCCTCCCTGAGTGATGGTCACTCCTTCCAGCAGTCTACCGAGCTCCTCGTCGCCGCGGACAGACGGCTTTTGACAATGGGAGGACTGGGATCGTCCCCTGGAGCCGTCAGCTAAGTTTCCAACCACCTCTAGGATCTCGGCGGTCAGGTACTCAAGCACCGCCGGCAGGTTGACGGAAATTCATCCACGGCGCCTCTTTTTCAACTCATTTGGGATTTCAGGCTGTAGTTGAGGTATTTGAGCTTTTGAGATGTTAATCAACTGCTCCTGGTTGTTAAAAAAAAAAAAACACCTTGTTGCCATGGTTACACATCATAAATGTCCTAAAGTAAAAAGGTTTCAGTAAAAATCCTTCCAGCTGCACAGCATCAGATACCAGAGTAAATAAAAGTGATTTACATCCAGAAAAATGAGGAATTAAAGCTTTCAAAAGCAATAACTCACAATGCATGTAACAGAGCTGCTCCAACATGGCCCCAAGCGGCACAATTCAGTTCTAGAATTTATGCTCTATAATCCAACTTCAATATATTTACCGCACAGTTTACATAATTTTTTGCCAGTTAATTAAGGTAAAATTTCACATTTGCCAAAAATTTTGAATGAAACACAAAGCACGGTGCACGGTTTAATAGTTGGTAGAGCTGCCGCCTCTCAGCAAGGTCTTCGGATTAAACAAATCCCAGCCAAGGGGCCTTTCTGGGTGGAGTTTGCACATTCTCTCCGTGCATGCATGTTTGTTTTGTTTTTTCCCCCGCATTTTTTTCCTCCCACAGACCAAAAACATGCATACCATACCAGCTTTATTTATAGAGCACTTTAAACACGCACAGGATTAAAGTGCTGCATGTTAAGTTGATTGGTAACTCTAAATTGTCTCTAGGTGTGAGTGAGAGAGTGAATGGTTGTTTGTCTCGTTTTTCCCTGTGATGGACTGGAGACCTGTCCAGGATGTTCCCCGCCTCTCGCACGGTGACTGCTGGATATGAGCATCAGACCCTTGCGACCTGGAAAGGAAGAAGCAGGTGAAAGGTAAAGGATGGATGAAACACAAAAACAATTTGATGTACATCAACAATTGATTCTGTTTTCAAGTTAACCTACTTTAAGATGGCAGCCACAGCCAACTGACCCTATACAAATACATGTATAGCTATATTTCAGCCAGTTTTATAGATATTGACTTTATGTTTGGTGAGGTAGTAGCTGTTAGGGTCCCCAACAGGTGAACCAAGGTCCAAATCCGTACCCAAATAAAGTCTAATCTGAATCCAGAGCTACTCTTTACATTTGAGAAAATGATCAAAACTAAGTTGTTGAAAAAAAACAAATATATATATATATATGAAGTAGCGTAATGTGTATTGTATTAGTTAGAAAATTAGAAAGAGTTATTGATTTTGTACTGTTACTGGAAGATTATTATTGTTTGAACTGATTGTTTGGAAAAAAAAGGGGCAGATGTAATAAGATTATTTCTTCTTTCTGCTACCTTTTATTATTTTATATTTTGTACGTTATCTTTTATGGGATTGTTTTGTATTGTTTTTTTGTAAAAAAAAAAAAAAGAAAGAAAAAATTCAATAAACATAAACATAAACTCTTAAATACACTTGAATTTAAACAATTGATATACAGCTTTATTTTTGTTGTTATTTATGTATTTATTTTACTTAACATTTTCCTGGAAGTTTATTTTGCACGGTGCAGATTTTCTAGCTTAAGGTAGCATTCTGCTGTAATTCCCAGGTCTGGCCTGTGGTTTCTCTCAACTGCAACAGGCCTGAAAATACAAAAACCAGCATGGCCGTCATCAAATAATAAAAAAAAAACATTCTGGACTTTTGCTAGACAACAATATTTTTTTTAAGGTGGACCTCGCTGAATTTAAACTGAAGAGCACTGAGCATTTACATATCGAACAAAATCTTTTTTTTTTTTTTACTTTGGCATAAGCTATTGGAGTCAATGTATGTCAGTTAACCACTATTCTCATGAACCACTGGGTGGATTTTACAGATGTTTTACAGATATCTAAATTTGATTTGATGGCAGCTGAGCTTTGTCCTCACAGCACAACACTTATGCTAAAAATATTGGCAATAATGGTTAATATCAACCTTGTGTTTTATGTTTTCAAAGTGAACATTAACTAAAATGAACATGAAGCAACACTCTTTAATTAAAAGCATAAAAAAAATCCATTGAACACGTTGACGATCTTGACTTCCAGTCTGCTCCTCTGATGTAGGATGCCCTGAAATGTTCTCGTCTGTCACATTAATGCTAACAATGGATTACGCGGCCTCGTGAGATGTTGCTCATTTCAGCACACCACAGAAACAATCAATTGCAGTCCTTCTCTTTTCATTAATGTGGGGAGATTTCAAATGTCCGTCACCAAACTGGGAACAGAAGTTAATCAAATGTAGAGAGATTGAGCAAATCAATCATCTCGTCCACCGTCGGGAACACGTCTTCATTCATTTTCAGCCAATTCACCTGATGAATAAACAGCCTGCCGGAGTGTTTGCTGCCCGTTTTCCATTTACATAAATCTAATTTCAGGTGAAATATTCAGAGCTCACCTTTAACCCAGCATAGCCCACAGTCCTGTTTGTGACTGAAGGAAACATCGCTGAGTGTTTGATGAGGAGCACTAAAAGGATTGGCTGCCTGGGCTTGATCATATACAAAGTGCAAAGGCAGACGATGATTTATTTTAAAATGTCAGCAACAAATTGACAGTCTTAGTGTTGTTGTTTTTTACTTTGATATTTTGGGGCGATGATGTCTAAAAAATAACTTTAATTTTTTTTACATCATTTATTTCAAGAATTGTAAATAAGTGAGCTGTTAAGGTTTTATTTTAAACTATAGTTATTTGTTTTAAAATCAGATAGTTATATACAGGTGGTCCCCGACTTACGACGGCCTCGACTTACGGTGATCCGAATTTACGAACGCATCATATTAATAAAAAATATGAAATAAATAAATAAAAACTTGTGTTTAAATGTTCTTGATTTCATGTGTACAGCACTTTGTTGCAGCTGTGGTTGTTTTAAATGGCTTTATAAATAAAGTATCATTATTATTATTATTTTTATTTATTATAATTTTTAAGCCTATTTGCGCAGTTTCCGGCAGTTTCTGACAGTTTCCGCCAGTTTTTGGCACTGCCGCCATGTCTGCCATTTTGCGGTTAGCTTCGGTTAGCTCCAGCCTCGACAGCCGGCTTTGGAGGACTGTGTGTCCGATAAGAGGTTGCCTCATATGGATAAATGAGCTGGAAACACTCGGTGAACTCTGTGGACGTCTCAGGCCCGGAGCAGCAGCCGCTGATCGCTAACCCTAGACACCGAGCTATGTTTTCGGCAGTGTCCGCCATTTTGCGGTTAGCTTCGGTTAGCTCAGACCGCATGAAGCAGCAGACAGCGAGCGTGACCGGTGCTACATATATATATTCAAGCGCTACATATATATACACTAAAATAAACTACAACTTATTACAGTACTTATTACTTGTACAGTACTACCGGTACTATATATTTTTTTACTTACCGCAGGTCTTCAGGGTACGGACCCCCCGCAATAAAAGAGGGACTGCTGTACTCTGGTTTCCTCCCACAGACCAAAAACATGCATGTTAGGTTGATTGGTAACTCTAAATTAACCCTAGGTGTGAGCGAGAAAGTGAGTGGGTTTTATTTGGTCTTGTTTGTCTCTGTGTCCCTGTGATGGACTGGAAACCTGTCCAGGCCCCCGCTTCTCACACACTGACGGCTAGATATGGGCACCAGTGACCCCTGTGACCCGAAAAGGAAGAAGCAGGTAAAAATGGATGGATGGATGCATTGTCTATGTGTGTGTTTATTTGCTTCCTTGCCAGTTATGTTTGGTTTGAACATAGGCTTCCATAATTCAGCAATTCATGTTGTAAATGTTACGTTGGTTCATGGCATTTTAAAATCTTGTTCCATCTGACCTTTTTTTATTTTTTTTAGTTTGAGCTGATGCCTCTGTAAAGGTTTCTGCTTTTCAATGCTCAGAAATGAGGCCACTTGTGACAGCAAATGCAAGGCTGGAAGAGGTACGGTAAAATCACCCACAGTACTTTTACTGTAGCACTGTTGTAATGTGAATTTGATAAACAGATCAGCAGTGTTGTTCAGAAAAGTTTTTATCAGCTTCGCCAAATAGCAAAAGTAAAACCAATCTTATCAAGACCTGACTTGGAGAAATTAATCCACGCTTTTATTACATCTCGTCTTGATTACTGTAATGCACTGTATGTAGGCATCAGCCAGACCTCTCTCGCCCGTCTGCAGCTCGTGCAGAACTCTGCTGCTCGCCTGTTAACCCAGACCCGTAGGCGTGAGCATATCACTCCCATCCTGGCGTCCCTTCACTGGCTCCCTGTGCACTACAGAATTCATTTTAAACTTTTGCTGTTTGTTTTTAAATGCCTGAACAACCTTGCCCCACCATATCTGTCTGAGCTGCTTCAGCCCTACTGCCCTCCCCGATCTCTAAGATCAGCTGATCAGTTGCTGCTGACAGTGCCCAAAACTAGGCTGAAGTTCAGAGGTGACAGAGCGTTTTCTGTCGCTGCTCCCAGGTTGTGGAACAATTTGCCACTGAGTGTCAGACAGGCCTCCTCTCTTCCTGTTTTTAAATCCCTTTTAAAAACACACTTTTATACCTTGGCTTTTAACACGTGATCTTGTTCTTTTATGGCATTTTAACCCACCTGCAGTGAGACTGGTATATGTATTTTTATTTTTGTATGCTGCTTTTGTTTTGTTTTTTAATCGTTTTAGTTAGCTATCTTTTGTTTTACTGTACAGCACTTTGGCTAACCCTGCGGTTTTTAAAATGTGCTATATAAATAAAGCTGATTGATTGATTGATTGATTGAACAATATATACAGTACATGACATGTGGAGTCCAGGTGAGTGAGCTCTAAATCATACGTATAGTTTTCGGACTAAAGCAATGAAATGAGTCATATTCTTATTGTGAATATGTTGTGAGGAAATAATTTTTGGTTTCATAAATGGATGAGAATACAATTGTTTTGACAAAAACTCTAAAGTTATAGAATTAAAGGAAAGTTAAAACCAGTTACTTAACTTTCCATTAAGACACATCTTAAGGAGAAGCGTCTTGAGGAGAGATTTAACAGTCACTATAGTCTGAGCTAGAAAATAACTAGAAGCTACTGGTTGGTTGACCTGAGTGATCTTACTGGTGTGACTATGTATACAACACCCAGCTCACCCTTATTCTTCCTGCTTGGTGGTTCCACTTTACCTCTTCTTCCAGAGGCCCGGGAGCTTGAGGGTTCTGTGTTTAGCAGGACTTTGCTCTTCTGGACAGAGAATTTCGGTTGTTTCTGGGATCTCTTGGAGCCTTTCTTCCAGTTTGGGGGGGGGGGGTCATGACACCAAGTGTTTCAGTGACCGCCTGGTGATGCCTAGACTCTCGTTATTTTAATCTTTAAACCGTTGGTATTTCTCAAGCTTCTTGTATTCTTTCTTCCTGACATTACAGTCATCTGGGATCACCACATCTATTGCCACTGCCTTCTTCTGAAGCTTGTCGACCACCACAATGTTCTGTTGGTTATCACCTGTTAGTCTGAATCTGGATGGCCAGCAGTACCTGAGCTGTGCCATTCTCCACCACCCTCGGAGTCTTCCACTTTAATTGTGGGACTTGTAGTCCATATTTGCCACAGATGTTCCGTACATTATTCCAGCCTCTTGGGTATGATGCTCCATGTACTGTATGTTTTGGCTGCCTGCATCTTACATCCTGCTATTTATTATGTGCTGAACCATTTCAGGGGCATCTTTGCACAGCCTGCATCTTGCCTGGGTCCTATCGAGTATGGTAGACCTTGGTTTGGTAGGAGGTTGGTGCAGTGGTATTGTCACTTGAGTTTGATATGGAAAAATCAGGGGTTCAGGGTTGAAACCCTGGTGGAGCCAACCTCTGAGCAACCCCAGTGCACAATGAGGAAGATACTTAGAAATGATGTTGCATGTTGTCTCAGATGTCACCTGGATTAGCGAAGTCTGCATCAGATGTTGGGTCACCATGGGTGTCTGTTGAGAAATTGGATACTGGATTAAGATATTCAAGGCCAAAAGCACACACCTAAATATCCATATTCAGTACAATTATGATAATAAAACACCAGCCTTTGAAAGGTTGACTGGCTGAAGGAACAAAGGGACAAAACAGAATTTTCACTTTGGTCCAATACGTGTCCTAAAAATGTACAGGTTGTCAGGTGACAACAGGGAGGAGATGTCCCTTTTAAACAGACAGAGACCTCCAACAGAACCAGACTGAGGACAGCCAGCCATCTGCTTCAACCAGCTGTGGGGTGAGTGGACACAACTATTACACAAACACAAATGCACCAAAAATACTTCCAAACAGTGATTACAACAGAATATTCATATATGTAGATTAAAGACAGCAGAATAGGCAGGAGTGGGACAGAAAAGCATCCAGAAAAATAAGCCTAGAGCAGAATAAAGGAACGACTGGGAGTCAATAAAACAGTTTGAAATATCAATAGAACAAAACAAAACAGTTTAAACACAAATAAACAATATACATGTGTCTTAAATAGCTATATTTTATGTTAGTATACATGTATAGTATATGCCAAAATAATGAGAAAGATACCACAAATTTCTTCCAAAAGCTAAAGTAAAGTTCAAGGATTTTCTGTAATGACTGCGACTATTCCCAGATACAAGGACTGAGGAGAACAGATACCAAGACTTAGGATAAGTTTACAGTGTTTGGTTACAAGATGGTATCAAACATGCCAGGGAGGGAACTGGAACCCCAAAGAGCAAGGAGATGGTTAATGGTCTGTTGGCAGGGATGACAATGTTGTTTCTGTTATTTCTTACGATAGAGGCGATTTGATTGATTTTTGATTTTATTTATTTATTCATTTTATAAAAACACACAACAATAATACATACAGTAGAAGAAAATAAAAAACAGACATATATAAAATGAAAGGCGGCAGAAGAAGAAAACAATCATATTTTTTCTGCCCCTTAAACTCCAATAAACAATTCATATAACCAACTCATTTGATTTCCAAACTTAGTTTCAACCTTCAATAAACTCTTCATACAACCAACTCACTTGATTTCCAAGATAAAGAACAACTAAAATTATAATTTTTAATTTTATATTATATATTTTATACCTTCTGCATCACATACAACATTTAAATTCCAACACATTTAAATGTATAATTTTAACCGATTAAGCTTAATCAGTCTTTTGAAAGCAGCCATTGAATCAATCACTTTAATGTCTGATTCCAATTCATTCCATAACCCTATTCCTCGAATTAAGGTAGATCTTCCCCGTGAACTAGTCCTAAAATATGGCTTAACAAAAAGATTCATCCCCTTAAGATTATAACTACTCGTTCTTCTAACAAAATATTTTTGAATATTTGAAGGAAGTGCATTATTTTGTGCTTTATACAAAACTAACAAAATATTATAATCAACTAAATCATAAAACTTCAGCAGTTTCATTTGATAAAACAAAATGCTTGATGGATGATGGAAATTGTTTCTGGTGATAATTCTAATAACTCTCTTCTGTAATATAAAAATAGGCATTGGAATTGATTTACACGCTGTACTCCAGACGTTAACACTATAAATTAAGTGTGGCACAAATAATGTATTATACAACAAATAAAGTGCCTTATCATTTAATAAATCTTTAACTCTGTAAAATATTGCAATAGACTCAGATAGTTTAGTTTTAACTGAACTTATATGTTGTTTCCAGGATAATTTATCATCAATGATGATACCCAAGAACCTCACCTCATGAACTCTCTGAATCTCAGATCTATCAATTAAAAAAGGTACATCAATCGATTTATTTTTATTACTAAATATCATGTAGCTAGTTTTACCCAAATTCAACGTTAATTTATTAATTTTAAACCAAGTCTGAATTTTATCAAGTTCTGTCATCATCAATTTCAAGGTTTGTTCGATATTGTCACCACTACAAAAAAAAGTGGTGTCATCAGCAAAAAGAATGCACTTCAGGAGTCCTGAGACCTGTACCAAATCATTTATGTATAATATAAATAATTTTGGTCCTAGTATCGATCCCTGAGGAACTCCACAAGTAATAGTGCTGAGCTCGGATTTCACCTCATCCATTTGCACAAACTGTTTCCTATCACTCAAATAACTACAAACCCATTTCAATATCAATCCTCTAATACCATATCTATGTAACTTGTCAAGGAGTATATTATGATCAACTGTATCAAACGCTTTTTTTAAATCAACAAAAACACCCACACAATACTGTTTATGATCCACTGCTGTAGTTATTAATTCCATTAACTCCATCAGAGCCATGGATGTTGAATTTCCTGTTCTGAATCCATATTGATTATCTGTGAGAATATTACATTTTTCAACAAATTGATCCATCCTGATAACAAACAGTTTCTCCAATATCTTCGAAAATTGTGGCAGTAGGCCTAATGATATAGGTTGTAATTGTTGAACTCAGATTTAGCACACTTTTAAAAAGAGGCAACACCTTAGCCACTTTCATGCGATCTGGAAATACTCCGGACGAAAAAGACAAATTACATATATATGTGAAAGGTCAATTACATAACTCATTATTTTTTTCACAAACGTCATGTCCATATCCAGCCAGTCCTTAGATTTCTTGTCAGCAAACTTATTTACAATATTCATAATTTCTTCAGAATCAGTTTTCTTGAGAATTAGTTGTGGGGAGAGCTGACCCAGTGGTTCCAGGGTAAGAAGGTGCATGTCTGAACAAGAGGCAGGCAAGTGGTAGGAAGGCATGGAGTCAGCTGAGGAGGCACAGGAGAGTTCAATGTCCACAGGGGAGAATCCGGGGAACAGGAGGACATCAGGGATTTTACGCTAGAAGCATGGAGAATAGAAAGTCTGCTAATATTTTAGTTTTACTCACAAATAAAAGGCTAGAACAGAACTGCCACTGGCAGGTAATGCTCCAGCGCTGGCTGGATGTCATCTGCAGCCTTTTATGCTCCTCTGAAAACCTCTGGGATTGTTCTTGCTCTTCTTATAATGACTGACATTGTGAAGGGTTGATATGTTGGACTAGATCCTTGGCATGCAGTGAAACCGTACGTTGGGCTATGTGGTGTTTTGTCTTTTGGTAATATATTTTAAAATTCTCTCAGAGTTTTACTGTTTTTGAACACTGGAAAAATAAAACCAGAACACAAATTGATGTATTGTTGCTGCATCAACACCTCATCATTAGCACCTTTTGTTTCAACGCCTCTCACTTAGTGCACAAGAGTTTTTAATGAGATTTTTGATTAAAAACTGCATCAGCAGACAAATTACTTGTTCCTCTTTCAAGATAACAAACTTCAGCATCTCACTGTCCAATTCTATCCATCCACTTGTTGGTGTGAAGTTGATTTTGACATTACTTATTGTGGTTCCATCAGTGAATATTTGCATGTCATGATGCATTCATGAGTCTTGAAACCACTGAAGAATGTTTGATGTGGTTAGAATATAACTGCTCCAGTCCTAATTGTGTGAAATCTGAGTCAACATCCACGCTAACATATCTTGTTCTTCATGCTGTAATTTTTCAGTTTATTTTTTATTTTTTTTGCAATCCACCTACTACACTTCTGCAAACCTGTGAGCTGTTGTAGCCATTCTTTAGTTCCTTTGATATGTTTACTGTATTCTCTTAAAAACCTACGACGGCATACCTTCTCTGTACAGGTAGTCCCCGACTTACGAGCGCTCTGACCTACGAGGTTCCGGACTTACGAGCTGGCGAATTTTTGGAAAAAACGCAAAAAATACAGAATTTTTCTGTGTTTTTTCACCACAGTTCGTTAGCTAAACATGTGGACACACGTTTCCGATCATTTTTATGCACTCGTAAGCAGTTTTTCGATGAAAAACGAGTGTTTGTAGTCGCGCTAGCAAAACCGTTCCAACTTACGAGCGAAATTCCGGACTTACGAGACACGTGGCGGCCGTTCCAAGTTATGAATTTTCGCTTTACAAGCAACTCGTTGTAACGGAACTCGCTCGTAAGTCGGGGACTACCTGTATTTGTCTTCTACTACCGGTAGTTTTAAGCTACCATTCTGCTAGCTTTAGCTTTAACATGGTCTTTTGGGGTGGCTGTGGCTGAGTGGTTAGAGCAGTCCTCCTTCACTGCAAGTGTTGGGGGTTCGATTCTACCAGCAGTCATATGCCCAAGTGTCCCTGGGCAAGATACTGAACCCCTCATTGCCTTTGATGTGTGTCCCATCTGTGTATGAATGTGATAAAGCACTGATTATTCTTTGCAGAGATATAGTAGAGTGCTGCATGAATGAGTAAATAAGGGCACAGATTGTGTTGTAAAGCACTTTGAGTATCTCAATAAGCTAGAAAGGTGATATACAAGTACATTCCATTAACAGTTTTTCTTTCAGCTACCCCTCTACTACTTCTAGCAAGCTTCAGGTCTCTCTTGTAAATGAGTCCCTGAGGCTCAATGGGATTTATCAGTCTATGAAAAAAGCTTCTAGCAACTTTAGCACTTACGTAGGGTTTGGAATTTTAGCTTTTAGCCAACTTTTGGCTGTTTTGGGCTTTTAACTGGCACTGCTTTTCTCTTAGCCTCTGTAAACTTTGTTCAGACTGCATTTTTACAGAAAAAGCACTACTGTTTTTTATGATCAACACAATCTTTGTGATGCAGTGTGCATCTTGAAGAATATTGTGTTCTCAGTTTTTGGGTTGACTCCACTGCAGCTCTTGGATCATCAGCAATTGTTTATTTTACATGGATGATCAGCCATGACAGATATTTGCCACGAGATGAAACTGACATTTTGTCACGCTGTCCAACAAGTGCCCAAAGCTGGTTTTCATTTTACAATGCAACTTGGAATTACCGCTTGCGATGAATGAAAAGGAATGTCCTCAATCTCAAAGTCACCTTAACGCTGTAATGTGGTCAGTTTTCCAGATTGCATGCAGGTTTGTGCTTTCAGATTGGCACTCTTTATTTTTAGTGCCTGTTTGGAGGGAGTGAGTGGCTGTGAGGCAAAAACTGGTTGCAAACTTGACTGAGATTCAAATTGTCATTTTGAAAGTGACAAGGTGCTGATTTGACCGCCTGGCACTGAGCGATTGGACATCACTGTTGACAAATGGACAGGGGAGCGAAACTGGCAGGATGCAAGGGAAGACAAAATGCCTTCAGCCAGAGTATTTTCTCCCATCTGTCATCACAGCTGGACAACAGCAAGTAAAAAAAATCTTGAATTTATTGATAGTACATTCATTAACGTTCCAACATTTTTTGTGTCAGTCATAACCCTAAGAAATATAAACTATAGTGAAATTTTCTGTCAGGGTTTTGTGTCAGCTTCCTCAATAAAAATTCTGTTATAGTTGCTATTTCTGTTTTTTAAAAAGTGCTTGGGGTTCTCATTACAGTAGTCCCTTGTTCATCGCGGGGGAGCCGTACTCTGAAGACCCACGCTAAGTGAAAAACCGCGAAGTAGGTATAGTAGTACAAGTAAGTAGTAGTTTATGCACATATATATATATATATATATA
>JBBPBX010083263.1:0-15563 GCA_038048925.1 Garcialebias charrua | reverse complement strand
GGACTCAGGTTTGAGGTGATTGGCTACGGCCTGTGACGTCAATAACTGCAGGAAGTGTGAATCCTGGTGTATTTATCAAAAATAAATAAATCTACTTAGAGTAAATAAACCACTGGGTGCATTTTTTTGGCACAAGGACTGTTTTTTTATGAAGTAAATACCCAAAGTTGAGTAAAAAAAACATTAAAAAGTGAATTTTGCATCTGTGGTCCCCTTTAACAGATATAGGATAATCTAAAAAATAAATACAAAGTATGTGCATGTGTAATGAAGAATATAATTTGTACGTGCAGCTGTTAATACATGTAAAGTTTTTTTAATGTTAGTTGCTCTTTTTGCCAACTGTGATGTTTCTTCTGTCCAGGACTGTAAATATCCAGGTGGGTCAGGAGGAGTTAATGGGAAGCTGCTGCTGTGACGTAAGAGGTAGGATAAAGGTGTATAACAGTTCATGCACCGCTAGTTGGCAGTCTAGTGCAAATATTGCATAACTTGTTGGCTAGCAATTGTTGAATTTAATTAGCGGTTTAGAATTTAGCTTCCCCTAATTTTCATAAGACATTAGTGCTTTTGAAATTGCGGACCTAAATAAATTAATTAGTGCTTTAGAAATAGCGGAACTAATTTTTGGATTAGCGCTGCCCAGCACTGGCAAAGGTGGGCACAGACCGCTAGGGGAGCGCTAAATCGCTATTCCGCTTACAGTGGACCTAAACTTTTTGTCAGCGTTTTTGTGAATTGACTAACTTTTATAATTCATAAGCGGATTTCTGCTATTTTTATTTAAAATGCAGTACCGCTAATAACTAATTATCTATCAGTAAAAACCAATAAACTTATTTACAAGCTCATAATGCTGCTTGTTTTACCTTTTTCCCTACCGTAAACAGCAGAGAGGAGGAGGGTGTGAGGGTGAGGGAGGGTTGGAGGGGGGAGGGAGCAGAGGGGGGGATCTACCATGTAGGTAAATGCCTGGGGATCCCATCAGCATGAGGCCCCGGCCCCGCCGCGCCCCGGCCAGTCACCTAATTCCTAACATTGATCCTGCTTGTTAATCTACATTTAACATAAAAATAATTATAGTTACGATGAAAACAATCATTAAATAAGCAATTTAAAAAACGGTTGATTTCATTATCCCCCTACTAAAAATGGACTATTCCATCTCGACAGCTTCCGGGTTAGAGGTGAACTCAGAGGCTAATTCCGTGGCTAGCTGTTTGTGCTGGGTACTTGGACAAATCCTTAGAAAACCCAGCTGTTTCAAGCCAAATTAACGCGGCCGGGGGATTCTATTTTGTGTTCTGTGTATACCACGCGACGGTGAGTCGTTATTTTCATGTATTTTTATTACTTTTCATTAAATCTGTTGAGTACCTATAGACGCTAACTGTCTGCCGGTTGGTTGTGGGTTACTAATGGAAATCCTTAGAAAACCCAGCTGTTTCAAGCCAAATTAACGTGGCCGAAGGATTTTATTGTGCGTTTTGTGTCGACCATTCGACGGCGAGTCGTTAGTTTTATGTATTTGGGTTACTTTCATCATGTATAAATGCCGTGGCGACACACCCGTGTATTTGAGATTTAAACGTGGTGTTGACCGATGCTGCCTTTTTGGGTGAGCAGGTACTCATCGATCTGTTCACCAAATATAACACACCCATCCCCTCCAGTGCAGCTGGAGATGAGCACAGAAGAACAGTCAGAGTAGCCTGAAGTTGAGGAAGGGCAGGGAATAAAACTGTTACACTAAGTGACTAAAAACATTTTTTTTCTATTTCTCATGTTTTATAATCAAAAAAGGCGTTCAATACAAGATCAACTGGACTTTATTTGTTGCAGAAAACGTTTCACCCTTTATCCAAAAGGCTTTTTCAATCCAGAATGGCAGCTGTAAGACTGAGAAGAAGTTTTATACTAATAAAACGCATAAAACTTCAGTCTCACAGCTGCCATTCTGAACGTTTTCTGCAACAAATAAAGTCCAGTTGATCTTGTATTGAACGCCTTTTTTGATTTTATCATGTCCTGGACGACTGAGAATTTTCACCAGCTTATGTTTTATAGGCATTTTGTTGTGTATATACTTTTTATATTTTTATATATTTGTTTAATCACATTGTGTTTATTTACTCATGGCCACCACAATTTTTGAGTAGATGTGTTTTTTCAGTAATACAGTAAAATAGTGTCTGGAAATGTTTTTTTATTTCTTCTTTATTTCTTTCCAAAGAAAATCAAGGTTTTCATGCATGCACATGACATGTGCACAGAAATTAACAAGCACAAATTCACAGCTTTTTCATTTTGTGGCTTAAAAATAAATCATTAAATAATAAACAATAAACTTTATTTGTATAGCACCTTCGTCATCTGTATACCCATAATGCATTGCAGGGCACTTCAGTTTTCCAGAAAACAGTTAAAAATAAGTTTATCGATGCATTTTTAATGAAAAATCTACAATAAACAAACAAAAAAAGGACAAAGAAGCAGTCGAAAAGCATTCCACACATTAAACAACTTTTAAAATTTTGGACCCTGAGTGAAAGTTGTATTTTAATAGATGACACCCGGAGCGAATCGCTGTTAAAAAGTAGGGCAAGGTGAGGTGTATATTAGTTTATACGCCTGTAGTTGGCAGTGTGGTGCAGATATTGCAAAACGTTGCTGGCTACAAATTGTTGAATATAAATAGCGGATTAGATTAGCTTCCCCTAATTTTGATAAGGCCTTTGTGCATTTGAAATTGTGGACCTAAAAAAATTAATAAGCGTTTTAGAAATTGTGGAACTAATTTTTTAATTAGCGGTGCCCAGCTTTGATGGATAGTGTAACTTTGCAAGTTGTTTAAACTCAGAGTATGAAGTTCATACAACAAGTACCGGTAAACATTAATTAAACAGGGGTATAACTTAGTTATTTGAGTTCAAATAGAATATGATTGTAATTTTACTTGACAAGAGTACCAGTACTCAATTTTTGGAGAATGAATAATGTTCTATAGTTAGTCATTTCAACTTATGGTATCATATTTAAACAATGACATCATAAATTGGGCTACTTTTCTAGCTTGCCATCCTAAGTTGGAAAAAAAACATTTGAAGTTGCGTTAACTTGTTTTTAAGGCAGCTTTTGAACTCAAGGTTTTAAGTTTAACCACCCTATTTATTTTAACAGTGTAGTCATTTCAAGTTTGTTCTACTTGATGTATTTAAACATTATCAGCTGCTTGAGATTTTTTGTAAGTTTTGTTTCATGTGCTTTGATTAATACAAAGTCAACATTTCTGAGTACCGTACATGTATTCTGTACTTGGATCAAGGGCAACAAACTAATAAAAATTGATTTTTGTTACCTTTAAAAATGTCTCATCTTGTACTTAAATTTTTGAGTTCTGTTAACTAACTTTCCTGGGTTAAAAAGTGAAAACTTTAAAGTCTTGATAAATGAAAAAAAGGGGCTTCGTTTTGTCCTGGTATAGAGTAGGGAGAACAGTACAGCATAGTTTGTGGATAACAGACGAGATGAAGTACCTAGAGAACCCATGCATGTACACGGAGAACATGCAAACACATGCAGAAAGACATCTGGCTGGGATTTTAACACCTGCAACAGTACTACCAACTGCGCCATTGTGCAGCCTCAAAACTGTAAATATACTCAGAACCCAATTTTAGGTCTTTTGCAGCTTCACAATAAATTATTTTCATGTGTTCAATGTTAAACTGGTTAGATGTATGGAGTCTTTTTGGAGCTGGTATACAAGTTTTTAGCTACTTCTCTCAATTCATGATAAATAAAGGTTCTGGACCAAATTAGTCCACCTCCGATATGAGTAACATAAACGGATGTGGGCCGGATGAAGCATTCCATGAACGGGTCCAAAACGGATCCGGGCCGGATGAAACATTCCATGAACGGGTCCAAAACGGATCCGGGCCGGATGTACCCAAAAACCCTCTTTAATGAGTGGATCCGGATAGGGTCCGGACCATATCCGATCTGGATCTGTGATCCGGATCCGAATCGGATCCGATCCGCTGTGCAAGTGGACTCCGATCCGGATCCGTTTTAAGCATCCGTTTCGGATCCTACGGTAGATCCGGAACGGATCCGGTCCGGAATCCGTTTGCTATCAGGGTTCAGTTTATTTTATAGATATACGTTTTGTAGTGGACCTACCCAGGGTCAAATTAAGGTTTTTGAACTGTCCA
This sequence comes from Garcialebias charrua, assembly GCA_038048925.1. Lineage (NCBI taxonomy): Eukaryota > Metazoa > Chordata > Actinopteri > Cyprinodontiformes > Rivulidae > Garcialebias > Garcialebias charrua. The sequence continues at coordinate 11,346 of JBBPBX010083263.1, read as the reverse complement.
GTGATGACCTTTACTGACCTCTCAGTAAAGCAAGACATTTACTACAAAATTATTCATTTAGCTATAATCTGATAACATAGTCACCAATAAGAGACTATTTCTATCTTTGATTTTAGGCTGATGTGATCAAATGAATAATTTTATTTGTAAGAGCATCAGTACATTTTAATGTCAGATAAATCAAATACTCTGCTTAATTCAAAATGTTGTACATGGAGGATTTCTCCTCTCCTCTCGAACTTGCATGTGAAGATAAAAGGAACACTTTATCTCATTCATTTTAGCTTGAGCTCAGGACAATCTAGACATCCAGAGACTTTTGTTTTTGTCCTATTTAATAATCAAGCTATTATCATTAATAGGTCCCATATGTAATGCTTAATGACGTTGTTTTAATCAAACCAACAGTATTTTGTTAAAGTGTTAAAGCAAAGGAATCAGTTTTATGATAAAATGCTGACATCTGAAACTAACACTTTATCTTTCTGACAAACTAATCTTTTGACCCCCTTTCAACATGTTGATGTCATCCTCACATCAACTTATGATGCCATTCGGCCAATCAGAAAGAACACATTTTCTGGGTCACGTCTCAGTTAAAACCTTCACATTTTACTTTCTCAAAGAAGTCTGCTGGAGTAAGCCTCAAACCATGGTCTTCTCCAAAGAACTGATGATCGTCTAGTCACACGCTAAGGACACGTCATTCAGTTAAAGACTTATAACATGCCAAGTTATAAGCCATCTTCAACAGCTGAAAAGCTCTCTTTTATTGACATTCCTTTAAGGAACGTCTTATCTTGAACAACAGCACCAGGAGCTGCCGTTACTTCGGTTCGAGTCAAGGCGCACGTCTGGAGACGCTGAGAATGGTAAACGAACTGACCAAACTGGACCGAGGGAGACTGACCATCTTCACGAGGTAACAAGTCGTCAAATGCTTTGCCAAGGGTACCAACGTGTAGCTTTAATCGGCCGGAGAACTGCCATGTTTCTGGTTAAACACATCAAGATAACTCCCTAAAACTCTTAACTTTTCTTCCTCCATAAATCTTTCCTATTTCTTTTCCCTCTCAACCTAAGCTGGAAACTATATTTTTTAAGTTAAAGAGCCCACAGACTAAATATGCTTAACATCTAATATTTATGTCTGTTGTGTTAAATTTAAGTGTGCTGACGTATTTGAATTGAAAGAAAGTGAAATCATGTCAATCAAGTGTAATGGTGTTAATTTAGTTGATTTATTGTAAATAAATGATAGTGTCTCTTTGACATATCAAACTAAGTTAACGTCTTTGTCACTTAATGGCTTTGTGTATTTATCCATCATAAAGATCACAGAAATATTGGGTAAACTGAAAAAGAACAGAATCCGTGAACATTTACTATTCAATCTGAATAAGTAGATTAATTAAGGATAAAGAGGTCAGTATTAATATTGACCTCCTCATTAATTCTTACATCTGGTGGCTCGTACCGGTTCTGAAAGTTTATTGATTTCTGTGGTTTCTCATGAACTGTAACGTCATGTTTGCATAAGGGATCCAAGTTTTAAACTCTGAGGATAATGATTTTGGCTGGAAGTGTTCAAAGCAGGCAGATTCTGCATGTTTTTATCATTTGAAGCTGAGAGATTGTTATTGTTCAACTCCTTGACACGCTGTGGGAGCTTTTAGGTGAAGTTCTGTCAGCCCGTGGTCTGTGGGGGTGTTCTGGTTCCGTTCGGCCCAGTACGCGCACAGACTCCGGCACAAAGCTTTGTTTGACCGCCGAGTCAAAAGCCTGAAAGCTAATTTAACATCTACAAGATTGCTGTTGTGGTATTTTACATTTTAGAGCTGGTCAAAGAAGCATATAACTGTTAGAACGGTGTCGGATAGCGGTTCTGTTCAGACCCGAGTTTCTGCTCCACGACGAAGTGGACCGGAACCGACCTTAAACGCGCTCCGAGAGAGTCCGTGTTTGTTCAACAGCTGCAGTGCTGTGTTACTGAGCGTAACTAAGTTGGCCTGTCTAGGTGTGTTCGCCGCATGTTTCAGAATTTTGGAAAGTTAAATTGAAGCGTTTGAGTTGTTTTAAGAGTCTATAAAGTTGTGGTTTGTTGTGCGAGCTAACGTTAGGAAGACGTGTCCGGCATGTCTGTTTATGAGCTGTGATTGGATGAAACGAGTACTGTGTGCTGTCAATCACTCATGTAGCGAACGCTGATTCGCTGTGGTGTGCTGTCAATCACTCTTGTAGCGAACGCTGATTCGCTGTTGTGAGCTGTCAATCACGTCGCACGCCGTTGCGACCAGCCCACTTTGTCGTCATTTCCGGCGCTACATTGGTCGAAGGTGAGAAACTACATTCGCCATTAATGCTTGGAGATTGAACTACATATGCTGTGATTGATTTGTTGACGTCACGTATGTTGTAGCGAGCTCCGCCTCGCTCACGTAAGAAGCTGGTGACGCGCTACGCACGCTGCGTTGGCCCGCCCATTCTTGTCGTCATTTCCTGATGCACATTGAGTGACAATCAGACGCAGTTCACACACACACACGCTGACAGAACAAACTGAGTTTCACTGAGAGTTTAAACATTCTTTAAAGCCATCTGAACTGTCTAACAACATAGATTTGTCTCTGAGAAGTACGCGGTTCGAGCGTTTATCACTGATACACTAGAAACTAACTCTGACAAGGTTGTTTTTAGTTTAAATACTGATTAAAAAAAAAATCAGTTTCCTCGTGATTAAAATTAAGACTCGAAGCTGTTGGTTAGAGGACGTTGACAGATGAGTTTTCTTAAAAAACATCATAAAAAGTCAGCATTTTATGGTGAGTTACCAGTTTTTAATTTTGTTCTGTACACAAACAATAGCTCCTGTTTATTTTAAATAAAATATTTAGAATAACAGAGGTACGGACAAACATTTTTGCTTATTTTAAATACAAAGAATTTAAAATAACAAACAAAAGTACAGTTTTCACTCCAGATAACTAAAAGAATTTTTTACTTTCTCTTCCTTTCTCTGACACATCATCTTCCACAGTTGTCCTGTGCACATTTAAACTTTCCTGTTTATTTCAAATAGTGAAAAGTTTAGAATAACGAATACAGAACATCTTTTATTTTGATTTTCACTGAAAATCCAGATAAAAGATGGCAGGCACAGAGGGTAAGACCCCTAACACCACTGATACAGGGCAGCCTGTGCCACCTCAAGGCCACGACCCGACCAAAGCAGATTGGATCGAATGTGCCTTATTTTCACTCACAGGGCCCATCACAAACTACCATGAAGAGACACAGTTGATGGAGGAAGCAGATGTGGACAGTGCATTAAAAACTGTAACAGCTGGAACCACAACGGCTGAAAAGAAAGCAGACAGAGATAAACGTTTAGCTAAATTAAGCCTTCTGTTAAAGGCCAAGCTAGACTTTGAAACTGCTGTACGCCGGGCTGTCTCTACATCATGTTTAACAGCACAAATGGAGGTTGCCGCTTTACAGCAGGAGGTAAAGAGTTTAACACAGTCGAGTATTGGCAGCGCTGAACAAACGCGTAGTCTCTACGAAGAATGCAGAGTGTTAAAAAGGGATTTTGACCAATCACAAGATGATTTGGAAAAATGTGTGGTGGAGAAGGATACGTATTACCATCAATACAAGTCGCTTCAGGCGGATTGTGGGGAGGCACGAGACGCGCTGGAAAAATGCACGGACACCCTGGAATCATTATCACTACGGTACACAAGGCTGCAAGAAGATTATAGAAAATCACAAGAACAGCACATGATGTTACAACGTGAAAATGATGGGTTAAAAGTCCAACTGAATAGTTGTCAAATAGAGCGTGCATCAGCAATGAACAAACTCTTTGAAGAAGAGAGAAAATGTTTGGGTCTCATGAGTAAACACCTTGAGAACTCACCGCCTCCGCTGCCCCCTCCCATACCTGATGACCTACTCCCTCCTCCACCGCCCCCGCCCATGCCAGATGCACTACTCCCTCCAACACCACCGCGCCGTCCCTTGGGGCCTCTAAAACCGACAATCCCACCGGATGCGCCGGTGGGTGGATCTGATAATAACCCACAAATACCTCTATCAATGGCTGAACTACGGAATATGGCGAAAAGCATTCAAACCTTCGCCCCTGGCCCAATGGGCTCACACGAAACCAAGATCTATCTCGAGGACCTTGATTTCCAGCTTCAACGTTTCCCAGAAGCTACAGATGATGATAGAATCTGTCTGTTAAGGTTAACATCGGACAGGACGGTGCATGCTTTTATGAAGCGTCAACGAGAAGCAGTGATGAAAGACTACAGTCTTCTCTGTGCTGCGCTGATGAAGGAGTTTTCTCCTTGCACGGGGCCCGATGGCATCATAACAGCAGCTAACGTCAAGCAAGGTAGGAATGAACACCCAAGGTCATATTATGACCGAATATTCCGTGCCTATTTCGGGGACAGATGCGAACCTGAAATGGAGGAGGAGGTAGGGTTTAAGTATATTTTCAGCCAAAACCTCTGCCCTGACATAAGAGAGAAAGTACATGTCAGCGCAAACTATAAACGGAGGTCCATCGAAGACATAAGAGAGTGCGCGATAGATGTTTTTACAGGTCGCTCACCAAACAAGACACCCTTTGAAGTGTGTCCTGGTGAAAAGGTCAAATACCAATCGCTAGACCTTGAAGGAGCAAGAGCGCCAGCTCACTCTTTTAAGGAAGCCGAGAATAAGCAATATTTCCAACCTGACAGACCGCAAAATGAAGGTGTCCGCTGGAACAAAGACCAAAAGGGGTCCAGAGACCCTAAGTGGTACAGGCCGCATCAAGAGGAAGAACCCCATCATCAAAAAAGGGGGGCTTTCCAAAAGAAAAAGAAATATGGGTCCCAAGGTGACTCATATGGAAGAGGGCGGTCCCAGAGGGGACCCCCGAGCAATGCGCCAGATCCTGCACCTCAAACTGAACAGTCTGGGGCGAGGAAAAACCCACAGAAGTTCCAGAAAAAAGGCCCTAAACCTCTGTCTTCAGAAGAGATGGAGAACATACGTCGGTTGTTAGAAAGTTTGAAAAAAACAAACAAGGAAAACAAACCTGGTGTGATGTGTAGCACTATCATTGATAGTGACTCAGAACACACTAATAACAGCAATGCCACGATTGCTGACAGTCACCAAGATACTGATGGTCAGGATGCTGACAATCAGGGTATAGACGGTCAACAAGATGTTGACTGTAACCATGACATCATTGTTACAGAGTCCGAGAGCCCCTCATCAGAAAAAGGGGGGGAAAGCGCACTCACCAAAGACAATGACTCGTCGCAGACCGATCACTCAGACCCATGTGTGACTGCACTACCAGTACAGGTGAATGAAATTCACACAGACAATGGTAGACGTAACACACGTCGGAAAAAACCTGGTAGGTTCCTGTGTAACATTATCAGGAAGGGGCCCGCTAAGAAGGCTTACCTGTCAATCACTTTAGAAGGGGTCCTCACAGAAGAGGCCCTCCTGGATGGTGGGGCTGACATAACCATTATGTCTCCCACACTGTTGAAGGAGCTAAGGATAGCCGCTAGCGGGGTTGACAGGGAAATACCCCTCAAAGAATGTGCTGTAGTACTACAGGGACTCTCAGAGACGAGTACAACCCTTACAGCTATAGCCATGGTTCATATGCAGATTGGTGAAATGACGCTATACCACCCGGTACACGTGTCCACCATTGACTCATTCCCATTTTTGGTTGGCCAAGACTTTATAAACCGCTTCGACGCGATTATAGATTATGGTGATCAAACAATGTGGACCAGAGTGAGCCAACCACTGCCAATCGATATGCCTACACAAGGTGACACTGACTGTCTAACAGCAGGTACCGCGGAAGGCACAACGGGTTCCTCCAACGAGAGCACAATCCCGGTAAGTGAACCTTCAGCAACAGGTGAGGCAGAAAAGGCCCAACAAGAGAGCCTCCTCTGCGAGCTGAAACAGTCAGCACTCACTGAACACTACCTACCGCAGGTAGTCAAAGGTGTTGAGATCCAAGGATCCCACACCGATGATGCTGTTTTGTCTCCTTGGACGGAGAAATCAGCGATCAGCCAAGCTTTCTATGGAACCTTGGTTAAAAAACAGTTGGGTCTAGAAATGAACAAAAAGGCTTTCCGCTTTTCGTTGGACCCCAACGATAAACAGGTAATGACCGCAAAAGGGATCATTGACCTGAAACTGATCTGGAACCAACGAGAACTGGATCACCCGTTCCTCGTGGTCCCGAACTTACCACATGCAACCTACATAGGCTCCGACATTTTGGTAAGGTTAGGTGTCCGAGTGGACATCAACAACAATGTACTGTGGTCACTAGACACAGCCACAAAGGACTCTCCTGTGCTAACATCAGAGAACCTTAAGGCTGGACAGACCATTCCAGAGGTCTGTCAGATTGCTAACAGCCATAACACTGCGGTACCACCTCAGGTTATGAACAAGCCGGTGATGTGTCACATCATGAAAGGACAAGCTATTAGCACAAAACAGGCATACTTTCAACCATCTCCTATGTTTTTCAACTTAGGACTGTCCATGGAGGCCACATGCCAAGTGACCCTCGACTGCAGAACCACGACTGTTGCTGTGTGCAACACAAGCACAGAAGAGGTACTGATCCCAAAAAACACACAGCTAGGATGGTTGATCTCTACTGATTTTCATGATTTTGAGCTAAGCATTCCATTTCTGGGAGGACTCCCAGAAATCTTGATCCCAAATCAACACACGGGGCAAGTCTTGTTAACGAAACCAACACAGGCCATAGCTCTCTTCTCCCCCAATGATTCCGACCATGACACGGTCAACCGGTTCGGTTTCAACCGAGGAGACAGTCTAGGTCCTCAAACTTACAGTGCACTACCTGTTGACAGGTTTTACGACACTGAAGGGGACTCACTGGAGCTCCCCAAAGAACAAGAATCCCTCTCAGTTGCTTCACAGATTGACCAGGTGGTCGCCCAAGCCGACGCCCTGAAAACTGATGAAGAAAGGGACAAACTTCGCAAAGTTCTTCTAAAATATGAGAAATCATTCTCAACTGACTCGATGGATTGTGGGTTGACCACGCTCCACACAGTGAGCATCCCAACCCCGCCTAATGCTCCCCCTGCATTTGTCAGACAGTACAAGATTCCTCTGGCAGCACATCAACCTATCAGAGAAATCATTAATGACCTGTTAGAAAAAGGTATCATCCGATACTGTAACAGCACTTACTCTGCGCCTTTATGGCCGGTGTTAAAACCAAATGGTAAGTGGAGACTCACTATAGACTACCGAAAGCTAAACAAACAAGTTCCCTTATCCAGATGGCCTATGACGCAACTCCAACAGGAACTGCCCAAGGTCACCAATGGTAAGTACTTCTCGACTCTCGACGTCGCCTCTGGTTTTTGGACCATCCCTGTGCGCGCCGAGGACCAGTACAAACTAGCTTTCACTTTTGGTGGCCGTCAGTACACCTTTAACAGGTGTCCCTTTGGCTACGCTAACTCACCTGCAGAGTTCAACATCTTCTTGAACAAAGCATGTCCAGACGCCCACGAGCGTGGAACACTGATCTACGTGGACGATGTCCTTTTGAGGCAGCCAACACTGGACTCACATTTGGCTGAGATCGACCACGTTCTGAATCAGCTGACAACTGCTGGTGCTAAGATATCACTGTCAAAATGCCAATGGTGCAGAACCAAAGTGGACTACGTTGGCCTACTTGTAGGTCCTGACGGAGTACAACCACAGCTGACTCGCACCCAAGGCCTCGACAATCTCAAAGTCCCCACCAATCTCAAAGAACTACAAAGTTTTCTGGGCGTGTGTAACTACTCGAACCAATTCATCGAGAACTATGCGGACCTTGCGAAACCACTGACTGAACTCCTTAAAAAAGACGTACCATTTGTTTGGACTGACAAACAGCAACAGGCAATGGACGCTCTTATAAACAGGATCAAGTCAGCCCCTTGTTTAGTCTACCCAGACTACAACAAAGAGTTTTACTTGGAAGTGGGCTTCTCAGCTCATTGCATAAGTGCAGGTCTGTACCAGATACACGACAGAGACAAACGTGTAGTAGCCTATGCCAGCAAAACGATGGCAGGCCCCGAGTTGAGATTCTCAGACTGTGAGAAAGCTTTACTGACCACAGTGTGGGCAGTTAAACATTTCTCCAGCTACATTGGTGGACAGAAAATCATTGTGGAAACACAACACCAGCCAGTGACCTTTCTTAACAGTGAACGCATCAGAGATGGTGTGGTGACAAACTCACGTGTTGCAACGTGGCTCATGGCGCTTCAAAGTTTTAACCTAGACATACGTTATGGTCAAAACAAGAAGTCACATCTGGGGACGGACTTGGCAATCTGCCAGAAGTGTACACAAGATGTACCAGCCACCCAGCCGCCGGTTGAGGTAAAACCCCCAGTAACTGAAGACCCGAATCACCACTTCTTTGATGACAATATCTGCAAAGATATGACAACGTTGTACGTGGATGGATCTTCATTCCTCCGCGACAAGATCTGCAGAGCAGGTGTTGGAGGGGTCCTCCTCCAAGACCAAGAGCAGATAACTTTCAGCTACAAATTAGGCTCTCAGACTTCTCAGTATGCTGAGATTGCAGGAATCCTAATAGCTCTCCAGATGGTAGTAGAACGCTCCATCAAGACGCTAGTCATCTGCACTGACTCTAACTATGCTCGTTTGAGTTTCGCTTGTCACCTCGCTGTGTGGAAACAGAACGGTTTCCTAACAAGCGACAGAAAAGTGGTCAAACACAAAGAGCTTTTCATAGCGTGTGATCACTTGGTGACATCACATGACTTACAGATCTACTGGAAGAAAGTTCCGGGGCATTCTAGAGTCCCAGGCGATGACAAGCATTACAATGACATTGCAGATTCCTTAGCCAAAGAAGGAGCCGACGAAGGTCCTCTATGGTCCTTCGACCCCTCCTGGTTAATCAAGACTCTGTCAATACAACCTACGGTCAGGGTTATGGCAGTCACACGTGCCCAGGCCGCAGCCAGACCTGCTGACAACGCAGTCTCTGTACGACCTGCACTGACTGACCCAGACATCATCCAACTACAGAAGTCGGATCCTGCTATCAACTCCATGATACTGTACCTGACCGATCCGAACAAAAATAGTCCGTCTAAAGACGACCTGGATTCCGATCCAGACCTTAAGGTCCTCTATCAGCTGCGCAAACAGCTAAAACTAATCAAGGGCATCTTAACTTTTGCTCATGGACCAACGTCCTCACCTGTGTTCGTGGTTCCCCATGACCAAAGGGGGGTGATGTTAGTTCATGCCCATGATCTCCCGTCCGCAGGACACAAAGGAGATAAAGCCACGCTGACGGCATTAAAACAAATTGCCTATTGGCCTGGAATGAAGAAGGATGTCAAGGACTACATTGAAGGGTGCGTGGTCTGTGGCCAGTTTCAGCCAACCAGACCACTTCACAGAGCACCACTGCAAAGCAGAGGCATTGCATTCCCATGGTCTGACCTCCAGATCGACTGGGTTGGACCACTCACTAAGAGCTCTAGAGGAAATAAATATTTTCTCACGGTAACCTGTGCATTCACCAAATGGGTAGAATGCCTACCAGCTCCTAACGACACAGCACAAACCACTGCTATGTTGTTAATGAATCATATATTCTCAAGGTTTGGACTTCCCCTTCGGGTGAACTCAGACCAAGGTACACACTTCACAGGTGAAGTGATGAAAGAACTGTGGAAGACGCTAGGCGTCAAGGCCAACTTTCATGTCGGCTACCACCCACAGGCTTCAGGCCAAGTAGAAAGAGCAAACAGAACTGTGGTGAGTATTTTGAAGAAATACGTGGCTGCAAACCACAAGGACTGGGACGTGAAACTCCCTCTGGTCCTCATGGCCATAAGAGCCACTCCACACACATCAACTGGCATCTCTCCCTTCGAGATGATGACCGGTCGACAAATGACTCTCCCTCTACACCTGTTGTACCAACCAGGCGACGCCGCCATGGCGACAGCCTACACTACACAACAATACATGAAAGATTTGAATGTACACCTCAGAAACACTTTTGCTTTCGCCCAGAAAAACCTGGAAAAATCCGCTGAAGGACGCAAGGCGTACTACGACCAGAAGGCCTCTCACAATGAACTCCAAGTGGGAGACAGAGTCTGGTACTATACGTTCGCCCCAGCAACCGGGAAAGGAGGGTCCGAGACCGGAACTCTCGCCCGCAAACTAATGCCCAGGTGGACTGGACCTCATCTGATAACAGACAAAGTGTCCTCAGTCGTCTACGAAATCAAAATCAGCAAAGGCCGCAAAGAGCCAATTGCTAAATGGGTACATCGAAATCAGATCAAACCTTACAAGGCGTTCAATGACTCCACAAAAGACAAAGATCTCACAAACTCACCGACTTCATGGGATAATAAGGTCGTCCAAACACAAGTTAGTAAATAAACTAATCAGGTTTAAACTACCGTATTTCCCACCCTATAAGTCGCATTGTCCAATTTGAACTTAGAAACGCTAAGCCTAAAACCCACAACAAAAACTAACCTTAACAACCGTTTAAATCCACGAGATTTAATTTGACCTCGGTCATAAAGTTGAGACCTGTTTTTTGTGTGTTGCACTTTGGAATCTGACGACAAGAGTGTGTCGAAGCAGTGAAACGTTGTTTCCTTGTTGTTTAGTCATTACTGTTGTCATTAGTTGAGATATTGTTTTGGTTCTGAACACTCCCAGCCAAAAAGGTTTTGTATTAACATTGGTTAATGAATGATATGGATTTAACTATGCCAACATGCAGTTCGTTTTGTTAAATCTCAATCGTCGAAGAGTCAATGTAGTTTAAAGCTACTCAAGGTACAATAAACTACACTGGTCTCACAATTTCTAAATTGAACCGATTCGATCGTTTCTATTCTAGATTATCTATTCATTTTGATGAGTCTCGCCATAGACTTCAAAATTTATTAGGAATACCAAATCCTACGTCGTGCGTCTAAAAGACAACAGACATTTAGATCAAACTATATTTCATTTTTCTATTTTAGTTTAACCTAAACTAAGTAATGAATGGAGGAATAGTTTGGAATTAGAGGCCTTCGTTACAGAAGCCCTCCAAAATTCTATAGGTACAGATCCCTATACCTAATTTATAGATTTGATCCACCCCTTAATTGGTAATTGTAGCTGATCTAAACCATGATAGCTTACATACCAGGTGCATATAGGTAAGGCTTAATGTAAAATCCCAATCATAAG
>JBBPBX010083262.1:0-15563 GCA_038048925.1 Garcialebias charrua | reverse complement strand
GATGTGAACATGTTAGAACAGATGAAAAAAGACGTGAACAGATGAGAATAGATGTGAACAGATGAGAACAGGTGAGAACAGATTTGAATAGATGAGAACAGATGCGAACAGATGAGAACAGATAATAACAGAAGTGTGATGAAAATAGATAAGAACGGATGTGAAGAAATGAGAACAGATGAGAAAAGGTGTGAACGGATGAAAAAGATGAGAACAGATGGGAACATATAAGAACAGATGTGTGCAGATAAGAACAGATGAGAACACATGTGAGCAGATGTGAACAGATGTGAACAGGTGAGAATAGATGAGAACAGATGTGAACATGTTAGACTTAGAACAGATGAGAACAGACGTGAACAGATGAGAATAGATGAGAATATATGTGAATAGATTATAACAGGTGAGAGCAGATGTGAACAGATGAGAACAGATGTGAACAGATGAGAACAGATGTGAACAAATGTTAATAGATGTGAACAGATGTTAACAGATGGGAAAAGATTAGAACAGATTAGAACAGATCTGAACAGATGTGAGCAGATGAGAACAGATGAGAACAGATGTGAGCAGATGAGAACAGATGTGAGCAGATGTGAACAGATGAGAACAGGTATGAACAGATGAGAACATATGCGAACAGATGAGAACAGATGTGAACTGATGAAAATAGATAAGAACGGATGTGAAGAAATGAGAACAGATGAGAAAAGGTGTGAGCAGATGAAAAAGATGGGAACAGATGGGAACATATAAGAACAGATGTGTGCAGATGAGAACAGATGAGAACAGATGTGAGCAGATGTGAACAGATGAGAACAGGTGTGAACAGATGTGAACAGGTGTGAACAGATGTGAACAGATGAGAACAGATGTGAACAGGTGAGAATAGATGAGAACAGATGTGAACATGTTAGAACAGATGAGAACAGACGTGAACAAATGAGAATAGATGTGAACAGATGAGAACAGGTGAGAACAGGTGAGAACAGATTTGAATAGATGAGAACAGATGAGAACAGATAATAACAGAAGTGAACTGATGAAAATAGATAAGAACGGATGTGAAGAAATGAGAACAGATGAGAAAAGGTGTGAACGGATGAAAAAGATGAGAACAGATGGGAACATATAAGAACAGATGTGTGTAGAAGAGAACAGATGTGAGCAGATGACAACAGATGTGAACAGATGTGAAAATATGAGAACAGAGGTTAACAGGTGAGAATATATGAGAAAATATGTGAACAGATTAGAACAAATGAGAACATATGTTCTCATCTATGTCTATATCTACCTCATCTATGGTCATGAGCTTTGGGTTATGACCGAAAGAACAAGATCTCGGATACAAGCGGCTGAAATGAGTTTTCTCCGCAGGGTGTCTGGACTCTCCCTTAGAGATAGGGTGAGAAGCTCAGTCATCCGGGAGGGACTCGGAGTAGAGCCGCTGCTTCTCCACATCGAGAGGAGCCAGTTGAGGTGGCTCGGGCATCTGGTTAGGATGCCTCCTGGACGCCTCCCTGGTGAGGTGTTCCGGGCATGTCCCACCGGGAGGAGACCCAGAGGAAGACCCAGGACACGCTGGAGGGACTATGTTTCTCGGCTGGCCTGGGAACGCCTTGGGATTCCCCCAGAGGAGCTGCTCCAAGTGGCTGGGGAGAGGGAAGTCTGGGCCTCCCTACTTAGGCTGCTACCCCCGCGACCCAAACCCGGATAAGCGGAAGAAAATGGATGGATGGATGGATGGAGAACATATGTCAACAGATGAGAATAGAATAGAACAGATGAGAACAGATGTGAGCAGATGTGAACAGATGTGAACGAATGAGAAAAGATATGAACAGATGAGAACAGAAGTGAACAAATGTTAACAGATGTGAATAGATGTTAACAGATGAGAATAGATTAGAACAGATTAGAAAATATGTGAAAAGATGAGAACAGATGTGAGCAGATGAGAACAGATGTGAGCAGATGAGAACAGATGTGAGCAGATGTGAACGGATGAGAACAGTTGTGAAAAGATGTGAACAGAAGAGAACAAATGTGAACAGGTGAGAACAGATGTGAACAGATGTTAACAAATGTGAACAGATGAGAACAGATGTGAACAGCTGTGAACAGATGTGAGCAGATGAGAACAGATGTGAGCAGGTGTGAACAGATGTGAACAGGTGAGAACAGATGAGAATAGATGTTAACAAATGTGAACAGATGTGAACAGATGAGAACAAATGTGAACAGATGAGAAAAGATGTGAACAGGTGTGAACAGATGAGAACAGATGAGAACATATGTGAACAGATGTTAACAAATGTGAAGAGATGTGAACAGATGAGAACAAATGTGAACAGATGAGAACAGATGTGAACAGGTGTGAACAGATGTGAGCAGATGAGAACAGATGTGAACAGGTGTGAACAGGTGAGAACAGATGTGAACAGATGTTAACAAATGTGAACAAATGAGAACAGATGTGAACATGTGTGAACAGATGTGAGCAGATGAGAACAGATGAGAACAGATGTTAACAGGTGCGAACAGATGTGAACAGGTGTAAACAGATGTTAACAGATGAGAACAGATGAGAACAGATGTGAACAGGTGAGAACAGATGTGAACAGATGAGAACAGATGTGAACAGATGAGAAAAGATGTGAACAGGTGTGAACAGATGTGAACAGATGAGAACATATGTGAACAGATGTTAACAAATGTGAAGAGATGTGAACAGATGAGAACAAATGTGAACAGATGAGAACAGATGTGAACAGGTGTGAACAGATGTGAGCAGATGAGAACAGATGTGAACAGGTGTGAACAGGTGAGAACAGATGTGAACAGATGTTAACAAATGTGAACAGATGTGAACATGTGTGAACAGATGTGAGCAGATGAGAACAGATGAGAACAGATGTGAACAGGTGCGAACAGATGTGAACAGGTGTAAACAGATGTTAACAGATGAGAACAGATGTGAACAGGTGAGAACAGATGTGAACAGATGAGAACAGATGTTAACAGATGAGAACAGATGTGAACAGGTGAGAACAGATGAGAACAGATGTGAACAGGTGAGAACAGATGTGAACAGGTATGAACAGATGTGAGCAGATGAGAACAGATGTTAACAGATGAGAACAGATGTGAACAGGTGAGAACAGATGAGAACAGGTGTGAACAGATGTGAGCAGATGAGAACAGATGATAACAGATGAGAACAGATGTGAACAGGTGTGAACAGATGTGAACAGATGAGAACAGATCTGAAAAGGTGTGAACAGATGAGAACAGATGTGAACAGATGAGAAAAGATGTGAACAGGTGAGAACAGATGTTAACAGATGAGAACAGATGTGAACAGGTGAGAACAGATGTGAACAGATGATAACAGATGATAACAGATGTGAACAGGTGAGAACAGATGAGAACAGATGTGAACAGATGAGAACAGATGAGAACAAATGTGAACAGATGTGAACAGATGTGAACAGATGAGAACAGATGAGAACAGATGGGAACAGGTGAGAACAGATGAGAACAGATGTGAACAGATGAGAACAGATGAGAACAGATGTGCGCAGATGTGAACAGATGAGAACAGATGTGAGCAGATGAGAACAGATGTGAACAGATGAGAACAGGTGTGAACAGATGTGAACAGATGCAAACAGATGAGAACAGATAATAACAGATGTGAACTGATGAAAATAGATAAGAACGGATGTGAAGAAATGAGAACAGATGACAAAAGGTGTGAGCAGATGAAAAAGATGGGAACAGAAGGGAACATATAAGAACAGATGTGTGCAGATGAGAACAGATGTGAGCAGATGTGAACAGATGAGAACAGATGTGAACAGGTGAGAATATATGAGAACAGATGTGAACATGTTAGAACAGATGAAAAAAGACGTGAACAGATGAGAATAGATGTGAACAGGTGAGAACAGGTGAGAACAGATTTGAATAGATGAGAACAGATGAGAACAGATGCGAACAGATGAGAACAGATAATAACAGAAGTGAACTGATGAAAATAGATAAGAACGGATGTGAAGAAATGAGAACAGATGAGAAAAGGTGTGAACGGATGAAAAAGATGAGAACAGATGGGAACATATAAGAACAGATGTGTGCAGATATGAACAGATGAGAACAGATGTGAGTAGATGTGAACAGATGTGAACAGGTGAGAATAGATGAGAACAGATGTGAACATGTTAGACTTAGAACAGATGAGAACAGACGTGAACAGGTGTGAACAGATAAGAACAGATGAGAACAGATGTGAACAAATGTTAATAGATGTGAACAGATGTTAACAGATGGGAAAAGATTAGAACAGATTAGAACAGATCTGGACAGATGTGAGCAGATGAGAGCAGATGAGAACAGATGTGAGCAGATGAGAACAGATGTGAGCAGATGTGAACAGATGAGAACAGGTGTGAACAGATGAGAACAGATGCGAACAGATGTGAACTGATGAAAATAGATAAGAACGGATGTGAAGAAATGAGAACAGATGAGAAAAGGTGTGAGCAGATGAAAAAGATGGGAACAGATGGGAACATATAAGAACAGATGTGTGCAGATGAGAACAGATGAGAACAGATGTGAGCAGATGTGAGCAGATGAGAACAGGTGTGAACAGATGTGAACAGGTGTGAACAGATGTGAACAGATGAGAACAGATGTGAACAGGTGAGAATAGATGAAAACAGATGTGAACATGTTAGAACAGATGAGAACAGACGTGAACAAATGAGAATAGATGTGAACAGATGAGAACAGGTGAGAACAGGTGAGAACAAATGTGAACAGATGTGAACAGATGTGAACAGATGTGAACAGATGAGAACAGATGTTAACAGATGAGAACAGATGAGAACAGACGTGAACAAATGAGAATAGATGTGAACAGATGAGAACATGTGAGAACAGATGAGAACAAATGTGAACAGATGTGAACAGATGTGAACAGATGTGAACAGATGAGAACAGATGTTAACAGATGAGAACAGATGAGAACAGATGTGAACAGATGTTAATAGATGTGAACAGGTGAGAACAGATGTGAACAGATGAGAACAGATCAACAGCTCTATTTTTATTACATTGTGTAGAAAACAGTTAAAAGTTGCAGTAATCACCGACACATGAAAAACATTCAATCATTTCAATAGTTCAAACTAAAACACTCATGTGAAGAAGACAACAACAACAACAACAACAACAACAACTTATCTTTCATTTCTTGTGTAACACACTTGTTTATCCATCAAATAATTATGTCAGTGTGAAGTGGTTGAGAACATTTAAAAAATAAAAACAGTGGGGAAAGCAATCTTTTGAAATTAATTATATATAAACTTTGAGCAGAAAATTCATAAAACACAGCTGATGTCTAAATGAAACCTTTTTAAAGTCTGAAGTTTTGTTTGAAACCAGTTTGGAGCAAGACGTTAAGAAATAAAAGCTCTTTAAGACTTTGGACAAATGATGAATAAATCCTCTGTGGAGCATATTCCTGACAATACTCCTCCTTCATCTGGCTGCATTACCTCAGCCAGAAGCTGCCTGACGAGACCAGACGTCAGGTCCTGATAGGCTGCAGGTGTGGAAGAGGCGGAGCCAAAGAATGCGGCGCACTGTCGTGCACAAACTGTAGGCGCTGGAGAGGAAGTCAGCGGAGGCTGGAAACCACCACCGAGGGGCTCGAAGCTGACATCTGAAACATATGTAAAAACATTTCAACACATATGAAGCTGACATCTGAAACAAATGTAAAAACATTTCAACACATATGAAGCTGACATCTGAAACATATGTAAAAACATTTCAACACATATGAAGCTGACATCTGAAACATATGTAAAAACATTTCAACACATATGAAGCTGACATCTGAAACAAATGTAAAAACATTTCAACACATATGAAGCTGACATCTGAAACATATGTAAAAACATTTCAACACATATGAAGCTGACATCTGAAACAAATGTAAAAACATTTCAACACATATGAAGCTGACATCTGAAACAAATGTAAAAACATTTCAACACATATGAAGCTGACATCTGAAACAAATGTAAAAACATTTCAACACATATGAAGCTGACATCTGAAACAAATGTAAAAACATTTCAACACATATGAAGCTGACATCTGAAACAAATGTAAAAACATTTCAACACATATGAAGCTGACATCTGAAACAAATGTATAAACATTTCAACACATATGAAGCTGACATCTGAAACAAATGTAAAAACATTTCAACACATATGAAGCTGACATCTGAAACAAATGTAAAAACATTTCAACACATATGAAGCTGACATCTGAAACAAATGTAAAAACATTTCAACACATATGAAGCTGACATCTGAAACAAATGTAAAAACATTTCAACACATATGAAGCTGACATCTGAAACAAATGTAAAAACATTTCAACACATATGAAGCTGACATCTGAAACAAATGTAAAAACATTTCAACACATATGAAGCTGACATCTGAAACAAATGTATAAACATTTCAACACATATGAAGCTGACATCTGAAACAAATGTAAAAACATTTCAACACATATGAAGCTGACATCTGAAACAAATGTAAAAACATTTCAACACATATGAAGCTGACATCTGAAACAAATGTAAAAACATTTCAACACATATGAAGCTGACATCTGAAACAAATGTAAAAACATTTCAACACATATGAAGCTGACATCTGAAACATATGTAAAAACATTTCAACACATATGAAGCTGACATCTGAAACAAATGTATAAACATTTCAACACATATGAAGCTGACATCTGAAACAAATGTAAAAACATTTCAACACATATGAAGCTGACATCTGAAACAAATGTAAAAACATTTCAACACATATGAAGCTGACATCTGAAACAAATGTAAAAACATTTCAACACATATGAAGCTGACATCTGAAACAAATGTAAAAACATTTCAACACATATGAAGCTGACATCTGAAACAAATGTAAAAACATTTCAACACATATGAAGCTGACATCTGAAACAAATGTAAAAACATTTCAACACATATGAAGCTGACATCTGAAACAAATGTAAAAACATTTCAACACATATGAAGCTGACATCTGAAACAAATGTAAAAACATTTCAACACATATGAAGCTGACATCTGAAACAAATGTAAAAACATTTCAACACATATGAAGCTGACATCTGAAACAAATGTAAAAACATTTCAACACATATGAAGCTGACATCTGAAACAAATGTAAAAACATTTCAACACATATGAAGCTGACATCTGAAACAAATGTAAAAACATTTCAACACATATGAAGCTGACATCTGAAACAAATGTAAAAACATTTCAACACATATGAAGCTGACATCTGAAACAAATGTAAAAACATTTCAACACATATGAAGCTGACATCTGAAACAAATGTAAAAACATTTCAACACATATGAAGCTGACATCTGAAACAAATGTAAAAACATTTCAACACATATGAAGCTGACATCTGAAACAAATGTATAAACATTTCAACACATATGAAGCTGACATCTGAAACAAATGTAAAAACATTTCAACACATATGAAGCTGACATCTGAAACAAATGTAAAAACATTTCAACACATATGAAGCTGACATCTGAAACAAATGTATAAACATTTCAACACATATGAAGCTGACATCTGAAACAAATGTAAAAACATTTCAACACATATGAAGCTGTTTCAGATGTCAGCTTCATATGTGTTGAAATGTTTTTACATTTGTTTCAGATGTCAGCTTCATATGTGTTGAAATGTTTTTACATTTGTTTCAGATGTCAGCTTCATATGTGTTGAAATGTTTTTACATTTGTTTCAGATGTCAGCTTCATATGTGTTGAAATGTTTTTACATTTGTTTCAGATGTCAGCTTCATATGTGTTGAAATGTTTTTACATTTGTTTCAGATGTCAGCTTCATATGTGTTGAAATGTTTTTACATTTGTTTCAGATGTCAGCTTCATATGTGTTGAAATGTTTTTACATTTGTTTCAGATGTCAGCTTCATATGTGTTGAAATGTTTTTACATTTGTTTCAGATGTCAGCTTCATATGTGTTGAAATGTTTTTACATTTGTTTCAGATGTCAGCTTCATATGTGTTGAAATGTTTTTACATTTGTTTCAGATGTCAGCTTCATATGTGTTGAAATGTTTTTACATTTGTTTCAGATGTCAGCTTCATATGTGTTGAAATGTTTTTACATTTGTTTCAGATGTCAGCTTCATATGTGTTGAAATGTTTTTACATTTGTTTCAGATGTCAGCTTCATATGTGTTGAAATGTTTTTACATTTGTTTCAGATGTCAGCTTCATATGTGTTGAAATGTTTTTACATTTGTTTCAGATGTCAGCTTCATATGTGTTGAAATGTTTTTACATTTGTTTCAGATGTCAGCTTCATATGTGTTGAAATGTTTTTACATTTGTTTCAGATGTCAGCTTCATATGTGTTGAAATGTTTTTACATTTGTTTCAGATGTCAGCTTCATATGTGTTGAAATGTTTTTACATTTGTTTCAGATGTCAGCTTCATATGTGTTGAAATGTTTTTACATTTGTTTCAGATGTCAGCTTCATATGTGTTGAAATGTTTTTACATTTGTTTCAGATGTCAGCTTCATATGTGTTGAAATGTTTTTACATTTGTTTCAGATGTCAGCTTCATATGTGTTGAAATGTTTTTACATTTGTTTCAGATGTCAGCTTCATATGTGTTGAAATGTTTTTACATTTGTTTCAGATGTCAGCTTCATATGTGTTGAAATGTTTTTACATTTGTTTCAGATGTCAGCTTCATATGTGTTGAAATGTTTTTACATTTGTTTCAGATGTCAGCTTCATATGTGTTGAAATGTTTTTACATTTGTTTCAGATGTCAGCTTCATATGTGTTGAAATGTTTTTACATTTGTTTCAGATGTCAGCTTCATATGTGTTGAAATGTTTTTACATTTGTTTCAGATGTCAGCTTCATATGTGTTGAAATGTTTTTACATTTGTTTCAGATGTCAGCTTCATATGTGTTGAAATGTTTTTACATTTGTTTCAGATGTCAGCTTCATATGTGTTGAAATGTTTTTACATATGTTTCAGATGTCAGCTTCATATGTGTTGAAATGTTTTTACATTTGTTTCAGATGTCAGCTTCATATGTGTTGAAATGTTTTTACATTTGTTTCAGATGTCAGCTTCATATGTGTTGAAATGTTTTTACATTTGTTTCAGATGTCAGCTTCATATGTGTTGAAATGTTTTTACATTTGTTTCAGATGTCAGCTTCATATGTGTTGAAATGTTTTTACATTTGTTTCAGATGTCAGCTTCATATGTGTTGAAATGTTTTTACATTTGTTTCAGATGTCAGCTTCATATGTGTTGAAATGTTTTTACATTTGTTTCAGATGTCAGCTTCATATGTGTTGAAATGTTTTTACATTTGTTTCAGATGTCAGCTTCATATGTGTTGAAATGTTTTTACATTTGTTTCAGATGTCAGCTTCATATGTGTTGAAATGTTTTTACATATGTTTCAGATGTCAGCTTCATATGTGTTGAAATGTTTTTACATTTGTTTCAGATGTCAGCTTCATATGTGTTGAAATGTTTTTACATTTGTTTCAGATGTCAGCTTCATATGTGTTGAAATGTTTTTACATATGTTTCAGATGTCAGCTTCATATGTGTTGAAATGTTTTTACATTTGTTTCAGATGTCAGCTTCATATGTGTTGAAATGTTTTTACATATGTTTCAGATGTCAGCTTCGAGCCCCTCGGTGGTGGTTTCCAGCCTCCGCTGACTTCCTCTCCAGCGCCTACAGTTTGTGCACGACAGTGCGCCGCATTCTTTGGCTCCGCCTCTTCCACACCTGCAGCCTATCAGGACCTGACGTCTGGTCTCGTCAGGCAGCTTCTGGCTGAGGTAATGCAGCCAGATGAAGGAGGAGTATTGTCAGGAATATGCTCCACAGAGGATTTATTCATCATTTGTCCAAAGTCTTAAAGAGCTTTTATTTCTTAACGTCTTGCTCCAAACTGGTTTCAAACAAAACTTCAGACTTTAAAAAGGTTTCATTTAGACATCAGCTGTGTTTTATGAATTTTCTGCTCAAAGTTTATATATAATTAATTTCAAAAGATTGCTTTCCCCACTGTTTTTATTTTTTAAATGTTCTCAACCACTTCACACTGACATAATTATTTGATGGATAAACAAGTGTGTTACACAAGAAATGAAAGATAAGTTGTTGTTGTTGTTGTTGTTGTTGTTGTCTTCTTCACATGAGTGTTTTAGTTTGAACTATTGAAATGATTGAATGTTTTTCATGTGTCGGTGATTACTGCAACTTTTAACTGTTTTCTACACAATGTAATAAAAATAGAGCTGTTGATCTGTTCTCATCTGTTCACATCTGTTCTCACCTGTTCACATCTATTAACATCTGTTCACATCTGTTCTCATCTGTTCTCATCTGTTAACATCTGTTCTCATCTGTTCACATCTGTTCACATCTGTTCACATCTGTTCACATTTGTTCTCATCTGTTCTCACATGTTCTCATCTGTTCACATCTATTCTCATTTGTTCACGTCTGTTCTCATCTGTTCTCATCTGTTAACATCTGTTCTCATCTGTTCACATCTGTTCACATCTGTTCACATCTGTTCACATTTGTTCTCACCTGTTCTCACCTGTTCTCATCTGTTCACATCTATTCTCATTTGTTCACGTCTGTTCTCATCTGTTCTAACATGTTCACATCTGTTTTCATCTATTCTCACCTGTTCACATCTGTTCTCATCTGTTCACATCTGTTCACACCTGTTCACATCTGTTCACACCTGTTCTCATCTGCTCACATCTGCTCACATCTGTTCTCATCTGTTCTCATCTGCACACATCTGTTCTTATATGTTCCCATCTGTTCCCATCTTTTTCATCTGCTCACACCTTTTCTCATCTGTTCTCATTTCTTCACATCCGTTCTTATCTATTTTCATCAGTTCACATCTGTTCGCATCTGTTCTCATCTGTTCACACCTGTTCTCATCTGTTCACATCTGCTCACATCTGTTCTCATCTGCTCACATCTGTTCTCATCTGCTCTCATCTGCTCACATCTGTCCAGATCTGTTCTAATCTGTTCTAATCTTTTCCCATCTGTTAACATCTGTTCACATCTATTAACATTTGTTCACATCTGTTCTCATCTGTTCTTATCTGTTCACACCTGTTCACGTCTGTTCTCATCTGTTCTAAGTCTAACATGTTCACATCTGTTCTCATCTATTCTCACCTGTTCACATCTGTTCACATCTACTCACATCTGTTCTCATCTGTTCATATCTGCACACATCTGTTCTTATATGTTCCCATCTGTTCTCATCTTTTTCATCCGTTCACACCTTTTCTCATCTGTTCTCATTTCTTCACATCCGTTCTTATCTATTTTCATCAGTTCACTTCTGTTATTATCTGTTCTCATCTGTTCGCATCTGTTCTCATCTGTTCTCATCTATTCAAATCTGTTCTCACCTGTTCTCACCTGTTCACATCTATTCTCATCTGTTCACGTCTTTTTTCATCTGTTCTAACATGTTCACATCTGTTCTCATATATTCTCACCTGTTCACATCTGTTCTCATCTGTTCACATCTGCTCACATCTGTTCTCATCTGCACACATCTGTTCTTATATGTTCCCTTCTGTTCCCATCTTTTTCATCTGCTCACACCTTTTGTCATCTGTTCTCATTTCTTCACATCCGTTCTTATCTATTTTCATCAGTTCACATCTGTTATTATCTGTTCTCATCTGTTTGCATCTGTTCACATCTGTTCACACCTGTTCTCATCTGTTCACATCTGTTCTCATCTGCTCACATCTGTTCTCATCTGTTCACATCTGCGCACATCTGTTCTCATCTGTTCTCATCTGTTCACATCTGTTCTCATCTGTTCTCACCTGTTCCCATCTGTTCTCATCTGTTCTCATCTGTTCACATCTGTTCACATCTGTTCACATTTGTTCTCATCTGTTCTCATCTGTTCACATCTGTTCTCATCTGTTCTCACCTGTTCACATCTGTTATCATCTGTTATCATCTGTTCACATCTGTTCTCACCTGTTCACATCTGTTCTCATCTGTTAACATCTGTTCTCACCTGTTCACATCTTTTCTCATCTGTTCACATCTGTTCTCATCTGTTCACACCTTTTCAGATCTGTTCTCATCTGTTCACATCTGTTCACACCTGTTCACATCTGTTCTCATCTGTTATCATCTGTTCTCATCTGCTCACATCTGTTCACACCTGTTCTCATCTGTTCTCACCTGTTCACATCTGTTCTCATCTGTTAACATCTGTTCTCATCTGCTCACATCTGTTCATACCTGTTCACATCTGTTCTCACCTGTTCACATCTGTTCTCATCTGTTCTCACCTGTTCACATCTGTTCTCATCTGTTAACATCTGTTCTCATCTGTTCACATCTGTTCTCACCTGTTCACATCTGTTCTCATCTGTTAACATCTGTTTACACCTGTTCACATCTGTTCGCACCTGTTCACATCTGTTCTCATCTGTTCTCATCTGCTCACATCTGTTCACACATGTTCACATCTGTTCACATTTGTTAACATCTGTTCACATCTGTTCTCACCTGTTCACACCTGTTCACATCTGTTCTCATCTGCTCACATCTGTTCACACCTGTTCACATCTGTTCTCATCTGTTCACATTTGTTCTCATCTGTTCACATCTCTTCACATTTGTTAACATCTGTTCACATATGTTCTCATCTGTTCACATCTGTTCACACCTGTTCACATCTTTTCTCATCTGTTCACATCTGTTCTCATCTGTTCACATCTGTTCTCACCTGTTCACATCTGTTCTCATCTGTTCTCATCTGTTAACATCTGTTTACACCTGTTCACATCTGTTCGCACCTGTTAACATCTGTTCTCATCTGTTCTCATCTGCTCACATCTGTTCACACATGTTCACATCTGTTCTCATTTGTTCACATTTGTTAACATCTGTTCACATCTGTTCTCACCTGTTCACACCTGTTCACATCTGTTCTCATCTGCTCACATCTGTTCACACCTGTTCACATCTGTTCTCATCTGTTCACATTTGTTCTCATCTGTTCACATCTCTTCACATTTGTTAACATCTGTTCACATATGTTCTCATCTGTTCTCATCTGTTCACACCTGTTCACATCTTTTCTCATCTGTTCACATTTGTTCTCATCTGTTCACATCTGTTCACATTTGTTAACATCTATTCTCATCTGTTCACATCTGTTCACACCTGTTCACATCTGTTCACACCTGCTCACATCTGTTCTCATCTGTTCTCATCTGTTCACATTTGTTAACATCTGTTCACATCTGTTCTCACCTGTTCACATTTGTTCTCTTCTGTTCACATCTTTTCACAACTGTTCTCATCCGTTCACATCTGCTCACATCTGTTCTCATCTGCTCACATCTGTTCTCATCTGCTCACATCTGTTCTCATCTTTTCACATATTTTCTAATCTGTTCTAATCTATTCTCATCTGTTAACATCTATTCACATCTGTTAACATTTGTTCACTTCTGTTCTCATCTGTTCATATCTTTTCTCATTCGTTCACATCTGTTCACATCTGCTCACATCTGTTCTCATCTGTTCTATTCTATTCTCATCTGTTGACATATGTTCTCCATCCATCCATCCATCCATTTTCTTCCGCTTATCCGGGTTTGGGTCGCGGGGGTAGCAGCCTAAGTAGGGAGGCCCAGACTTCCCTCTCCCCAGCCACTTGGAGCAGCTCCTCTGGGGGAATCCCAAGGCGTTCCCAGGCCAGCCGAGAAACATAGTCCCTCCAGCGTGTCCTGGGTCTTCCTCTGGGTCTCCTCCCGGTGGGACATGCCCGGAACACCTCACCAGGGAGGCGTCCAGGAGGCATCCTAACCAGATGCCCGAGCCACCTCAACTGGCTCCTCTCGATGTGGAGAAGCAGCGGCTCTACTCCGAGTCCCTCCCGGATGACTGAGCTTCTCACCCTATCTCTAAGGGAGAGTCCAGCCACCCTGCGGAGAAAACTCATTTCAGCCGCTTGTATCCGAGATCTTGTTCTTTCGGTCATAACCCAAAGCTCATGACCATAGATGAGGTAGATATAGACATAGATGAGAACATATGTTCTCATTTGTTCTAATCTGTTCACATATTTTCTCATATATTCTCACCTGTTAACCTCTGTTCTCATATTTTCACATCTGTTCACATCTGTTGTCATCTGCTCACATCTGTTCTCTTCTACACACATCTGTTCTTATATGTTCCCATCTGTTCTCATCTTTTTCATCCGTTCACACCTTTTCTCATCTGTTCTCATTTCTTCACATCCGTTCTTATCTATTTTCATCAGTTCACTTCTGTTATTATCTGTTCTCATCTGTTCTCATCTATTCAAATCTGTTCTCACCTGTTCTCACCTGTTCTCATCTGTTCACATCTATTCTCATTTGTTCACGTCTGTTCTCATCTGTTCTAACATGCTCACATCTGTTCTCATCTATTCTCAACTGTTCACATCTGTTCTCATCTGTTCGCATCTGTTTCACTGTTCACATCTGTTCACACCTGTTCTCATCTGTTCACATCTGCTCACATCTGTTCTCATCTGTTCTCATCTGCACACATCTGTTCTTATATGTTCCCATCTGTTCACATCTTTTTCATCTGCTCACACCTTTTCTCATCTGTTCTCATTTCTTCACAT
The DNA here is from genome assembly GCA_038048925.1 of Garcialebias charrua. Lineage (NCBI taxonomy): Eukaryota > Metazoa > Chordata > Actinopteri > Cyprinodontiformes > Rivulidae > Garcialebias > Garcialebias charrua. Next base: position 700 of record JBBPBX010083262.1, on the reverse strand, counting down.
CCGTTCTTATCTATTTTCATCAGTTCACATCTGTTCTCATCTGTTCGCATATGTTCTCATCTGTTCATACCTGTTCTCATCTGTTCACATCTGCTCACATCTGTTCTCATCTGCTCACATCTGTTCTCATCTGTTCTCATCTGCTCACATCTGTTCAGATCTGTTCTAATCTGTTCTAATCTTTTCCCATCTGTTAACATCTGTTCACATCTATTAACATTTGTTCACATCTGTTCTCATCTGTTCACATCTGTTCTCATCTGTTCACATCTGCTCTCACCTGTTATAATCTATTCACATATATTCTCATCTATTCTCATCTGTTCACGTCTGTTCTCATCTGTTCTAAGTCTAACATGTTCACATCTGTTCTCATCTATTCTCACCTGTTCACATCTGTTCACATCTGCTCACATGTGTTCTCATCTGTTCTTATCTGCACACATCTGTTCTTATATGTTCCCATCTGTTCTCATCTTTTTCATCCGTTCACACCTTTTCTCATCTGTTCTCATTTCTTCACATCCGTTCTTATCTATTTTCATCACACTTCTGTTATTATCTGTTCTCATCTGTTCGCATCTGTTCTCATCTATTCAAATCTGTTCTCACCTGTTCTCATCTGTTCACATCTATTCTCATCTGTTCACGTCTTTTTTCATCTGTTCTAACATGTTCACATCTGTTCTCATATATTCTC
>JBBPBX010083261.1:0-15563 GCA_038048925.1 Garcialebias charrua | reverse complement strand
AAGAACCTTGACTCTCACACAGTCTAATATCAAAGCCTCTGTCAGATAACAACGTCCTTCTGTTATGAGCTTGTCACCTCCATCCCTTGAAGAGAAAAAGACACAGGTATTAGACAGAGTTTTGTGTGACACATTAAACAATGATGACAAAACAAGGAAGTCCTATTTAATACTTTAAATTTACTTTTTCCAGCTGGTTTTTATTCAGCTCTGACCTGTTCTGTAACAGATGACTACTACCTTTCTGTTTGTGCATGAAGAAATTGTTTTATATGGTACTACCTGAGCAACATTGACGGTGTATTTGTAGCTGCTGGTCCCTGTTCCTCCTCATCTGCAGCCTGACTGAGCTCTTCTGGAGTTTAATTCATTTCATATGAAGGTCTGCCTTGACAAGGATAGATCAGAACACAGATCAGTATTAATACAGTAACAGTGACAACACACTAGAAACTTTAAACTGTTTATTTCACAAAAACACAGCTGTCCACTCTGTCTAAAATCAGACAACGTTATATAAAAAATATAAACCCAACCATAGGCTGACCCACTTCTATGAACTAAACACCCGGACAAAATCGTGCCAAAAATTATGGCACAACTCCAACAAAACAAATTTATACTACTGTTTACATTCACTGTTTACATTTATTACTACTGTTTACATTCATTACTACTGTTTACATTTATTACTACTGTTTACATTTACACTACCGTTACTTTTTATATCTACACTACCGCTGATATATACTGTATATTTTTTACTAGCCTTACTGTATATGGTAAAATGGTAAATGGAGCTTATTTATATAGCGCTTTCCAGCCCCCTGTGAGGAGCCCCAAGGCGCTTTACAATACCAGCCATCCACCCATTCATTCAGACATTCATACACCGGTAGTGGTAGCCTGCCTTGCAAGGCGCCATCCAGACCTACCGGGAGCAACTCGGGGTTAAGTGTCTTGCCCAGGGACACAACGACACATGGTGGGCGGATGCGGGATTTGAACCTCCAACCTTCCGATCAGGGGTCAACTGCCATTACCACTACACCACGGCCGTCCCACTTTACCTCTATACCAATATCAACTACCTCATACATATAATGTGTACATAAACTTCATATGCTGCTTTGTCACTCTATTACAAATGTCAATGCCAGAACTTTCATTTTATTTTATAGATATACTTTTTACACTTTTTTACACTTTTATACTACTATGAAAAAACTCAGGACAGTATTACACTTTTATTATTTCATTTTATGCTTATGTTTATTAAATGTTTCAGTGTTTTAGTGTTTAAATGGTTACTGTTGCACCAAGGGACGGAGAGAAATGCAATTTCAATCCTGTGTATGTCCTGTACATATTGCAGTTTTGACAATAAAGTTGACTTTGACTTGACTTTGACTTATACACTCACCAGTGTCTGGAACAAACTAGCAGTTATTTTGGGACATGGAGAAATTGTTTTATATGGTACTACCTGAGCAACATTTGATGGTGTATTTGTAGCTGCTGGTCCCTGTTCCTCCTCATCTGCAGCCTGACTGAGCTTTTCTGGAGTTTAATTCATTTCATATGAAGGTCTGCCTTGACAAGGATAGATCAGAACACAGATCAGTATTAATACAGTAACAGTGACAACACACTAGAAACTTTAAAGGTCCACCGACATGATTTTTTTACTATTCATAAAATTGCTCAAAATATATATATATTATCATTTAAATATGTTCCTTTATGCAAACAAAATGATAAATCACTTTAATTTTGCTTTAAAAGTGATTTTGAACTTCAAGCCGTGTTTAATCATGGGAAATCTGATTACACCCGAACGCACCATCTGTGATGTCACACCGGGCAGAGCTCTGGGCTTGTCACAGTGCGCAGGTATGAGCAGCTCGACATGAAGGTAAGTCTGATACAGCATCAGACCTAAATTAGATCCTGTTGTTTCTTGTTCCATCACCCAAACTATTTTCTGCTTCCCAAAATGAAGACAAATAGCTCAAATCTTCACATAGATTGATAAATTTGTCGGGTTTTAAATGGTCCGCTATTAAAGAGACCAGAGCCCTCTGCCCAGTGTTACGTCACAGATGGTGCGTTCGTGTGTAATTGGATTTCCCATGATTAAACACGGCTTGAAGTTCAAAATCACTTTTAAAGCAAAATTAAAGTGATTTAGCATTTTGTTTGCAAAAATGAACATATTTAAATGATAAAAGATATATATTTTGAGCAATTTTATGAAAATTAAAAAATCATGTCAGTGGGGCTTTAAACAGTTTATTTCACAATAACACAGCTGTCCACTCTGTCTAAATCAGACAACGTTATATAAAAAATATAAACCTAACCTAAACTAGGCTGACCCACTTCTATGAACTAAACACCCGGACAAAATCGTGGCAAAATTTATGGCACAACTCCAACAAAACGAATTTATACACTCACCAGGATGTCTGGAACAAACTAGCAGTTATTTTGGGACATGGAGAAAGTTATATCAGGACGTTTCACAGCTGATATCAGGACATTCATCTCCTTTTTGTTAGGTCCGACACATGAGCTCCCTCGCGCTGCTTCCAGCAGCGAACAGGAAACAGAAAGTCCGTTTTCTATCTACTTTCAGGTCGTGTGACCGGACATTACATCCAATAACACAGCATGTTTAGACCATTGCAAAACTGTTACAACCTTCTTAGATTCTAACAAAAAAACAAGAGACAGAGCTTCTTTTAGTAAGGCATTAAAAATGGCGATTTCTTTCCCACAATGCTGTGCGCCGCTTTGCGCTGCGGACCAGTGACGTCACGCTCCAAAGCTCTATAAAGTTGACTTTGACTTGACTGACTTTTCAAACATGATGAGTTCAGGGGAGTTTGCCCTTCAGCTTTGTCTGGATCAGATGATGGTGCGTATCCCTGGAAGTCATCGTTAGTGTCCACGGCCCAAACAGGTTTTGGTGGTGGGACCACATGGGCTTGTTCGCTGGCGATCACTTTTTGTGTCTTTTCTTTCCTTTTCTTTGCAGTCACAAGAAGAGTGTAGGTTGGTGGAGCAGTGAGGCCGGCCAGAGAGGGGTACAGGGGTGTCGTAGGAGATCTGGGGCAGTAGGACTCTGGTGCATGTGAAGAAAAAAGAGAAGAGGGAGAGAAAGACACATATTTGTCCTTGAGTGATTTTCTCTGTTCTGTTTGTGAATTTGTCATTAGCTGTGTTTCCATCCATTTTCATTTCGAATTTTGAGCTACCTCGCAAATATGTAAATACAAATTAATGCAGATCAGAAGTGTTTCCATCTACTGGCTTGAAGCGCTTCTTCCAAGCCGCGCACAGCGTCATTACGTCAGACGTCAGCGTCATTACGTCAGACGTCAGCGTCATTACGTCAGACGTCAGCACTGCGCATGTCTACAGTAAACAGGAAGTAGCGGTTGTAAACAGAACCCGGCCACACATCTCATCAAAATGGAGAGAATATTTCAGGTACGTGTTGCTATCGGGCGAGTTGTATTTATTCTGTCATGCCAACTAGTTTTAGCGATGTTACATGTTGTCCGGAGCGGAAACAGCTGATCAGTCACGTGACGTGAATGTTCGCTACGGCAGCACGAGTCGGCAAATGTGTTTCCATCTGTCGTTTTGCGCATCTGCTCATTTTCGAAGATCCCAAAAACCACCTCAAGCGAGCGTATAAACTTTTTGGCGAACTTGAGAAAGTAAATACGGATTTTGCCGTTTCCATTAAGCTTTTCTGCTGCGATACTTCAAAATGCGCACCTAGAAACCTTGATGGAAACACGGCTATTGTCTCATTTTCCTTTGGAGCCTTTTTGGTTCGCTTTTCGATATTCTGGGTCATTTGATAATTTTTAGATTCTGTTCGTTGTGTTAGAATGTGTGATTCATTTTTCCACACTTTAAAAGCTTGTTTGTGATTGTGCATGGCTACAACCATGTCTTTGGGTATCTTTTTCATGTTCAACATTTTTGATCTTTGTTTTGTTAATTGTTCTTCTAATTTTTGAATTTCCCCCGGGTCAAACGAGTCATTTTTGGGGAAATTAAATTTGTTGTGCCACTGTGAAACAAAGCTGAGGCATGAATCTCCATGTTTTCTACGTATCTGGTCCACCTCCGGACCACAAGGAATATATTATGTTTCCTTGCTTTTTCTTGCACCCATCTTATTAAAATTTGTTCAACCCGGTGCACTATTCTCTATTTAACCCCTCAGTTCTGTATTAGAACCTACCTCGGTTTGTTTGTAAAAATCTACCATTCCCTGTTAATCTCTCGGTCCTATATTAGAACCTACCTTGAATTATTAATATAAATCTACCTTGGTTTTATCCCTTAAAACCTACTTTTATCACATATAAAATATTAGTTTAATTTACCTCGAGTAGTTGGTTTTGCTGTCTAAGTCTGGTTCGAAAGATTCTGTCATGGTCAATTCCTTCCTGTGGAAAACCAGAACGTCCTCCCGCTCTTTAAAGTCCTACTTAGGTTTGGAGGAAGGGTCCAACAATCCCCATGATCAGCCTTGTCCAGGGTCCACTGAATGGATGGACCAACGAAGAAACCTGTTTCGTGACTCCAAATTGTGGAGTTTATCAAAGCTGTCTTTAAAGCTTCAGTATGTAGCTTTTTTTATAAACATATTTCTTCACTCTGTCACTACCTCCTGACAGACGGATGTTAGCCAGGTAATCTCTGAAAAAAAATTAAAAAAAATATTGTCCCCTTGCTTCTCCAGGTGGTAAATAAGCATTTCTAAAAAGAAAAGGTGACCCGCCATTTTCCAGCCAATAAAAACAGAGTTTGTAACCAGCCAATAAAAACAGAGCTTGAATTTGAATCAGCCAATAAAAACAGAGCTTGAATTTGAATTCCAACAGACCATGGGAGAGCAGAGCCACATATGGCTCTGAGGGGGAGAGATCAGAATGCTTTGCCTGTTGAAATTTTTTCTAAGTGCTGCAGTTCTACAGAAACTGCATACTGAACCTTTAATAAACTTGTAGACTGAGAACTTTAAATACAGGAGCAAAGTAGATTTTCTTCTGCAGAAGGAGAACACAATTTAAGACGAAGCTCCAACAAGTTTTGAATGTGTTCTGAAACTTGAAGAGTGAGGGATACATTTATACACATCTTCGCATGCAACATATCTTGTTTTGCACACATTTGACAACAACAACACAATCAATTTGAAGATAACAACGCAAATTATGAGTCATATGCCTTAAGGGCTTAGTAGGGTCATGATACGATGGTACCTGTCCAGATTCCAAGACCTTCCCAGGCCAGAGTGAAAACAAAAAAAAAAAACTCCAGTGAGATTTGGGTTAGAATGCAGTAACATAGTATATGAAATAAATGAATAATAGTAACAATAAAGATGATAAAGAAAATAACGTGGCATTACTGTTTTTATTCCACACTGTTTGTTGTTGTTGTCGTTGTTATTGTTGTCATCACTCTTTGTTAAGAAATTAGGTCTCTTGTAAAGAGCTCCTGAGGCTCAATGGGATTAACCTGTCTAAATAAAGGTTGAATTAATGAATGTGTTCTATCTGCTTTATTCTGCTAATTTAAGCTTGTTCTACATTTTCAGCTAACATCTTAGCATTTTCTAGCTAATTTTGGCTGTTTTCAGATAAGTTCAAGTTTTTTGTAGTAATTTCTGCTACTTTCAGCCTAATAAACTTATTCATGCCAATTCCAGCTTGTTATACTATTTCAGCTCAAGTTTAGCTGTTTTATGTTAATTTTAGCTTTTCCAACTAATTCCACATTTTAGCTCATTTTAGCTCTTTCCATTTACTTCTTGTAGTTTAAGCTTCTTTCTGCCTTTCAGCTACTTTTCAGCAATTTTTTTCTAATTTCAGTTTATTTATTAGCTAATTTTCTAAATTTTGTGCTCATTTCCACTTATTTAGACCCATTTCACCAATGATGTCTTCTTTCTGCTTTCTTCTGCTAGTTTAGGATTGTTCTTCCATTTCATCTACATTTCAGCATTTTTTTCTAATTTCAGCTGTTATTCAGCAAGTTCTTCTGCAGTAAGCATTCACACTGGATTTTCACAGGAAATGCAATTTCTCTATCTTTCTTTATACTACTGCTCATGTGTGCTGAATGAACACATGTAACATGTGTCATTTCATGTGTTATGATTAAATGCTGCATGAATAATTGACTTTGTCATGAAATAATATTCCAGCTCTAAATGTAATTTATTCCTGTACAAAACAAACACATTGTCATAAATTTTTGTTGCGCTGGAGCCTACCAAGACATTAATTACATTATACTGATGTGTTGTTTTTTTTCATGTTGCTATGTGTGCTTCATAACCCCAGTTTGTTCTTTCCCCAGCAGGAAGGGAAAAAGGGAATGCCATTGGTGTTGACAGCAATGCCTGATGAGTTTGAGTGACAGGAAGAGAGTTAGGTGGTCACAACATTGGAGGCCACAGCAGCATGGTTCTCAAGTCTTGGTCCGATGTTTCAGGAGTGTGTGTGGCTCAGGGATCTCAGCAAAAGAAGGAGAGCAGACATCAGTCTGTGTATCTCAGAGGAACAAGCTACACAGGTCGCTAATTGATACACTGCCTCAGCCACCCGCGGGCATCCTCGGGCAATGCACTGGCACGGCGCCAGCAGGAATCAAGCCTGTCATCACTCCGGCCACAGGCAGAGGTAGGCACAAGGAGAGAGTTTAGTTTTTGTGTCTCCTTTTTTTAGTTTGGTTTTTCTGTGAGGCTGGAAGGACACTTGGCCATGCTCTCCCATTCTAAAATCTAGACCAAAAAAATTATAAATAAAGATATAGTGTGATTTTTTTTTTTCTTTTTCAGTCATCATCTCCTTCAGGCTGACCCGACACCATCCCTGAAAACACAAATGATTCCAATTTGCAGGGCCAGCCTGGAGCAATGTTGTCTGTTTTGCAGGCTAACCGAGGCCTCTTCAGTGTGTCTAATTATGAGTGCGATTTGACAAGAGAAGACTTTGTTTTATGGTGTTGTCACCTCATTCCAGGCATCTTGTGACCACAAGGCATTCAAATTGTCATGCAGATGGTTTATTTATTTATTAATTTAGTCGCTGTCTTTAAATATGATTATAAAGTGTGTTTGTTATTCTGCTGAGATTAGCCATCTGGCTGTGGGATGCAGGGAGGGAATTTCTCTGCTTGTTAGTGACTGGCTTTCACAGCTTTCCCTCTGCTGAGCTCAAAGCTTGCTGAGTGACACCACTGCCCACTCACACAGACAAAAATATCCCGCTAACTGGATGGCACATGTGAGACATTCACCACAGGGTACGGCTTTGTGTGTTTCTGTGAGTGTCCAACAGGAATACGGTCTGTGGGTGAAAGGAAGACAGAGGCAAAAGAAAGAAACAGACAGAACATTGTAGAGGTTTCTTTTTCTTTTTCTCTTTCCATACACAAATACCTTGTCTGCCAGTGTGTGGAGAGAGGAGGGAGAATTAACTTACATGTGGAGAAAAGTTGGCTTTCCACGATAAACCGATTCTCTGTGTAAAAAGCCGGGACAACTTTCCCTCGGAGGTTTGTGTGGAAAACTTTGGATATACACACGAACACGATGCTGAAAGCTGTGAGTAGTGAGCGCATGTGGGAAAGGTGGGCTGAAATATGCTGCACAAATTAGACATCGTCAGCTCGGCCTGCTAAACACATCCAGTGGTCTAATTGAACTTGACATGACTTTACTGCTGGGGCTTCCTCTTTAGCCTGGCCTCAGTTTGTCTCCTCAGTCATGTATAGTCATTAGTTGAGTTCGTCTCATTGTCCTGCTGCGCTGCTAAAACATGCAACCGCTTATTAAATCATTCACTTTGAGTGATACAGTAGCACTTATATGTCCAAAAATAAATAGGCTTCTTAGTTGAACGTGCGAAGATGTGCTGAAGGTGTGAATTCTCCACAAACGCAAGTGGAAACATCTAAGCCGTTTAATGCAGTAATGAAAAGCCATTTGGTTGTTTTTAACTTTAAGGTGAAACTTTATTTTTTTTAAACTTCCTGCCAGTCATGAAGTAAAACTCTGTTCTCTGGTGAGAACAAGAAGCAAACTTTAATAGCACACTTAAGAAAAGGTCAAGAGTCCAAGTGACACGTCTGAACAAGCGTTCGGATGTTTATGGTCAAAAGATGATCGGCATTAATGAAAACATCACCAATCAGTTTTAAAAGGAAGCAGCTTGTCAACAGGGGGCGCCACATTGTAAATTCAAAAAAATAAATACTGTATGCGTTAGTAAGTGAAGAAAAGCTCTCAGAGGCAGCTGCGTGTGTTTCTTCTTATGCACAGCACACACACAAGGATCTGAGTGCCTGAGTTAAAAACAAGTCACCTTTCTGACATTTACGCAGGACTGCTACCTCCTTTCAGATGCGCTGCGGGGTATGACAATACCCGCGGCAGGAGAGGCATTGAAAAGACTTCTGGGGAGACGGGAAGCCTCCAGTAGCATGCTGCACCTGGACTACCTAAACAAGTGGCACAAAAAGACCCACTCGATGGAGTGGATGTGGGAGGACAACGAGCACGATAAAATAAATGGACTGGTGAAACAATGCCAAATGATGTCACCTGGCGATCAACTCGACCCCTACCAATGGATTGGTTTAGTCGTCTTGTCCTGTGTGCGACAAGTTGCTCATAATTTTTCCTAGTTATGCTTCAATTTTCCCCACAATTTCAACATCTATACCCACCTGTCTCTCGTTCTGAAAAGGCTCAACGAGTGAATAGCCTCTAACTACTGCTGCTTGGATGGCTTACCAAATGCAATTTTTCAAAACACACTTCATAGATACTACTGGTGCCATCAAAGACCCACAGAGGAACATTAGCATAGTGGAGTGTTTATACTTCGCATTGATAGTCCATTTATTTTGGCAAACATCAAAGAGCCAGAATATCACCTTTGTTGAACACCATTTACGGAGGCAGGAGATGTTTGGATGAAACAAACTGAATGAAGTTATCGCCATACCTCGTCTCCACTAAGAGGCAACTGCAAAAAAATAGAAGGGTTGCAAAAGATTATAACTAAATAAAAGAGGGGAATGAGTAGAAAAATCTTTTTATCTCAAGAGTAATACAGAAAAGCTTTAAAAAATGTGTCTCTTTTTGAACCAAATGATGCCATGTTGTGGAGCTGATTATCAAAGTCATTCACTGCCAGTTCCTGTGCAGCTGCTAATCACTGCAGCCACATTCTCAGCACTTTGCTGTTCTGCGCCTAGGTTGGCTGAGTTGACGAGCATCAGATAGTGTGGGGGCTAAGCTTCCTGTGTTGCCTCTCCATTTGGTTCCCATTTAACTTGTCTCACAGCCAATAAAAGGCCGAGTCAATTACAACAAATGGGGAACTTCATATGCAGGAAATAGGCCAATTACATTAAACCCCAGCGAGCTACTTCGGCCAGCAAGCGAGGAGTTAAAGTGAGGGAAGAGGAAAAAATATATATGTAAAGAGGCAGTGAGTCAAGTTTTGGGTTTCAATCTGCCAGTTAATCTTCAAACAGCAAGCTGGCCGTGTGCTGGTCACTGATAAAGGCCGTGGTCTGTCATCAGACAACCTCACCTCCACTCACTCAGCCCTCCTGTCAGGACGTCATCTGGAATCTGGAAACAGCTAAGGGCAAGGAGAGAAATGCTGCAGAGAGACAGCGGGTGGAGGGGGAAGATCTGGGTTTTTTGTGTGTGTCGGTGTGCATCTGTCTGCTCAGCTCCCACATGTGAGCTTGCCTGTCTGTATATAAATGTGCTTCTTTTGCTCACTCATGTCTACGGCAACAACCCCCGTTCGGAGTCTTTGCTCCCCTTTTTCCTCGCCTTATTCTCGCATACACAAAACACTCATAGCTTAGTCATAAAACCAAATGCTGATTGTGTGATCACGGGTAATTGTGTGAGGAGAAGCCGTAAATTCAACAAAGAGGGTGTATTAGTGTTTTGTGGTTGTGTTTTATGGGAAGGTGTGCATTCACGTCTGGGGATGGCTGTGCTGAAAGGTGAGGAGGGGAGGTATCAAAGAGCTGACTTTGTTGTTTAAAGGCAGTCCCCCCTGAGGTAGACTGCCGCTGAAAGACAATGTTTACTGCCTGCTGATTGACACTGTAAAGGCACCCATATGGCACAGGGAAAAAAACTAATTGGGCATGGCAGAAAGAGTCACTCGTCTTCATGTCAGAACTTTATCGTTATTTTTGACACGAGATAATTTAAGTTTCGTACTTCTTTTTCCAGAGAACTTAATTAATTCAGCAAAGATCACAAGAACTTTCCACCGTAACACCTTAAAGGGAGCTTATTTTCTTCCAGTTTACATATTTATGCCATACTACACAGGAATCAATACTTTTTTATGTTAGCCGATGAAAAGCTAGATAACTCCCATTGATGTAATACAAATGAAACTAATAAAATATTTCATAACCTGTGTGCGCATAATAACACATCATTATTCCTTCTTTTACTGTTAATGATTTTGCTTTTGTATCTTTCTATTCATCGGTCTTGTTATGTATGCCTGTTTGCTGCTTATACAGTCAGCCTATTCGGCATTCAGTAAAGATAAATTGCTTATTCTTGCTTTGTGACAAACATGGGGTATTTCTACACTTGAGCCAAGGCTGGTCATTGTGATTTCCGCTGAAGTGTTTTGACACTCCATGAAATCACTACTCACAGAAACAATTACCTCGTTTCTTTATTTGCAGTTGTGTTTATGTGTATTTCTGAGGAAACATGCAGCTACAATACACACAAATATTGTTCTGCTGTATGGATTTGCATGTTGTACTTTGTGCTGTGATATGAAATAAGCTCTGTAATAACTTGCTGTCAAAGTATTGGCATATCTCGAGGTAAACAAATATCTTCATTTTACTGCTCTGCCTTCTGCACAGAACCACAGTTCACATTAGTTTATGGTGCTGCATTTGTACGACATTCGGATATGTCCCTTTTTGCTTCCTTTGCAAGCTCCTAGATAATTTCCGAGCTGTGAATCCAATAATATTTTGTTGAGCGTATATAGTGGCGTACAGTGACGCAGTCAGTCAATCTTTCATTAGGCCTTGGGTGAACAGGGTCACACGTCACTCTTTCGCAGCTCAAGACAAGCAGCCCATCTGCTACAGGGCTGACGCTTGGAATGATAATGCGACACCCTCCTCTTTTCTGCCCTTTCTTTTTCTCCTTTTCTCTCACTTTCTATTAGTCTGTCTGCTTGTCTCCATCGTTCTATCTCATCAGGAGGCCACTGCAGAGTAAGGCATTGTATTGGAGGTGATTATGTGTGATCTGCTGACTCAGACGTGACCTTTTCTGTGTTATCCCTCAGACTAGGAGCAACATTGCTGGACTTAAGTCCTCACATGTTTCCACTCTGCTCATGTTACATTTTTGCTGTTGATTTATGCAAAGTTCACAGATTCATGACTCTGAAAGTACGGATGGTGTAATGACTTGTTTCAGCAGAGTTCCACACCTTGTGCGCCAACGAGTCAACAGTCTTTAAATTGCAATTACTGTACATGTGTAGCCTTTAAGGCTTTTAATTGAAAAAGTGATCATAAATTGTAGACTTTTTCTATACAAAGGGAAATGAATAGAACATCTGGAAAAGTGTGGTTTGTTGCAGCCTAATTAGAAAAAATGCTAATCTTGCACAATTGAAATTCATTTTAGCAGCTGTTTTTAAGCTTGTGGTTTATATTTTATTATTTATGATGAATTTGTGTAAAATGGTCAGAAAATTATTTTTCAAGTCATTTGAAATTTGAGCTTTTGGCATAATGAGGCGGTTTGTTCAATTTACCTGCATTTTAAGTGCATTTTATTCTTTGTTCACAGCTGACATCCAAAGCAAATGAGACCAAGTCCTGTGCAATTTACTCCATTGTCACGTAGAGATGGCGAGCATACCTCGCTTTCTTTCTGCAAGCTTTGCTGTCGCAGCAGTTGCTGTCAGTTTGAGCGGTGCCTGCCCCCAAATATAATAGGGTTTTCTTGACTGCCTCCCCAGGGATTGACTGGCAGTGAAGAATTCACCATGCCTCATTTGGAGCAGCACAGGGACTGGCCTCATAAAACTAGCTGCTCCATGTCTCCAGGCAGGTCTGTGGCATTCCAAAGAAGGTGTTAGTTTCACTGATAATACTCTCATGGAAAGACAGCGCACAGGTTTACCATGATGTGCCTTGTTTCAGGCTCTGTTTGGGGCGTCTGTCACAGAACCGGAGAAGGAAACTGAGGAGCTATACTTTAGAGACTGCACTTTCAGCAGACTATGATAAATCTAGATCTTAACCCTCCTGTTATGTTCGTTTCTGAGGTACAGCAATAATGTTCGTGGGTCAATTTGACCCGGGGAGTGTTTAATCATGTAATAGTGTCAGAAACCCAAAAAATCCTCCAAAACCTTTTTGTATCTGATTATTAACTCCAATACTAACCATGTCAGTCAATATTTGTGCAATGATGTTTTTTTTATTTCTCATAAATAAAGGATAATGACGACTAACTCATTTGGACATAAACAATGTGATTTACATTTTTTATGTTTGCTGAAAAAACCTACACACAAAAAAACAATAATTATCCTTGAAATTGATTTTTGTAAAAAAAATTATGTTACATTTTATTTTATTTTTTTCAAAGGGTGATCTTTATAATTGAACTTGAAACACATTTACTGTTCTGGGTCAAATTGACCCGCTCATTAAAATCAAGACAAATGAGTCATGAAGATTTGTGTGGGTGGAGTTTTCCCACGGGAACAGAAAAGGTTCCCGTCAAAAGTTGTATAAACACCTGCTTTCTCACAGTTTCCTTGTGAAGTAAAGAGAATAGTGAGAAAGTGGGTTTATGTGCATGCATGTGTGCATGTGTGTGTGTATGTGTGTGTGTGCGTGTGTGTGTGTGTGTGTGCGTGCGTGCGTGCGTGTGTGTGCGTGTGTGTGTGTGTGTGTGCGTGTGTGTGTGTGTGTGTGTGTGTGTGTGTGTGTGTGTGTGTGTGTGTGTGTGTTGGTGCAAGCGTATTGGCCCGCCTATGCGCCAGACTACGTACCGACATTATCGGGACATTTGGTATTAGCCAGCCTTTGCCAATGTCTGGATAAAACACAGATTGTATCCAAATATATTAATATGTAAACATTGTTTTTTCTCATCAATATCAGCGTAACTTGTGGCTAATAGGCTGCCTGGATGAGTTGGAGTGTGCTTTAACACTTAAAATTGTTTTAATAAAAAGTTATTTACATTTATAAAATTGGCTGGCTACGCACCTCCCAGGGTATTTGTGTGTGGTGTGTATGTTTTTGTGTATCGGTTGCATTTATTGCAGCCGTGTGTGTGGCTCACTGACACACATGGCGCCAAACTGCAACGCCCCTCCTCTCGTGATGTGGAGACCGCGCGAAACTCCAACGCCGCCCCTCCTCTCGTGATGTGGAGACCCTGTAGTGGGCGGGGGCTCAGGGCGGGGCCTCAGGTGACCGAGTTTTTAAAAGTTAAAGCCCCTTGAGCTTACACGTGCAGAGTTATGGCGTCGTGTGTTGAGTGCATGTAGGTGAGCGGAGATTATTTTTGGAGAGCGATTTAAATAAAATTTTGCAGCGGTAGGTGGACAGAGTGTCAGAGTGTATTGACTTCATTCAGGTAAGAATTAAAAAAAATTTTTTGTTGCTTTTGATGACATCATCTCAAGGAAATGTTAACCTAATCCAGTAGTAACGTGACTTTAACCGCAGCGTCACAAACTGTGAAGACTGTAGAAAACTTTATCAACATTTAGATAAATTAGGAAGTATCTGTGCATGAGTTTTGAGTGCGTGAAGAAAGACGCAGCTCAAACTAGCTGCGGCTAGCGTTAGCATGTAACGTAACTTCACTTCAGAAGCGTGACAACCTTTCAACGCTGTTGAAAACTTTTATAGACATTTATATAAATCAGCGATACTATATATGCATCACTTGTGGATGTTTTTAGTGGTTATTTAGAGTCTTAACGCGACGAAGACAAAATTAAACGCACGTCGCGTTAGCGTCACTACCGTGAACGTGTCACGTCACAATAACAGCGTGACTAACGCTGTAATTTAACATGCGTTAATAGGGTAGAGGGGTTTTAATGTTTCCAACGTCATTTTTCTGCTAATTCTGCTCTTTTTTTTTTTTTTTTACCTCTGAGCAGTGAGCAGACGGACGAACTGCGTCGTTACGTCATCACGTCATCACGTTGCAGCCTCGTTACGTCATCACGTTGACTGCAGTTTTATGTAGGTATAAGAATACTGTTGTTGGAATACTGAATACTGAATAATACAGAATACTGTATAAGTGTATTGTATAAACTTGAGAATTGTTTTTTAACTTTTTCATATTTTTACATGTACAGGTTTTCAGCTAGTCCAAGAGGTCATTTGGTATTTGGTGAGTCAAACATCCCGCCTTCCTGAAAACAGACAGATGGATTCTTTACTGACTGAGGTCCACGCTTTATCCATCCATCCATGCATTCATCCATCCATCAAACATCCATCCATCAAACATCCATCCATCCATCATCCATCAAACATCCTACCTTCCTAAACCCAGACATATGGATTCTTTACTGACTGAGGTCCAAGCTTTATCCATCCATCCATCTATCAAACATCCATCCATCCATCAAACATCCATCCATCCATCCATCAAACATCCATCCATCCATCAAACATATATCCATCCATCAAACATCCATCCATCCATCAAACATCCTGCCTTACTGAACCCAGACAGATGGATTATTTACTGACTGAGGTCCACGCTTTATCCATCCATACATCCATCCATCCATCAAACATCCACACATCCATCCATCCATCCATCCATCAAACATCATCCATCCATCATCAAACATCCTGCCTTCCTGAACCCAGACATATGGATTCTTTACTGACTGAGGTCCACGCTTTATCCATCCATCCATGCATTCATCCATCCATCAAACATCCATCCATCAAACATCCATCCATCCATCATCCATCAAACATCCTACCTTCCTAAACCCAGACATATGGATTCTTTACTGACTGAGGTCCAAGCTTTATCCATCCATCCATCCATCTATCAAACATCCATCCATCCATCAAACATCCATCCATCCATCCATCAAACATCCATCCATCCATCAAACATATATCCATCCATCAAACATCCATCCATCCATCAAACATCCTGCCTTACTGAACCCAGACAGATGGATTATTTACTGACTGAGGTCCACGCTTTATCCATCCATACATCCATCCATCCATCAAACATCCACACATCCATCCATCCATCCATCCATCAAACATCATCCATCCATCATCAAACATCCTGCCTTCCTGAACCCAGACATATGGATTCTTTACTGACTGAGGTCCACACTTTATCCATCCATCCATCAAACATCCATCCATCCATCCATCCATCAAACATCCATCCATCTATCTATCCATCCATCTATCAA
>JBBPBX010083260.1:0-15563 GCA_038048925.1 Garcialebias charrua | reverse complement strand
ATATTTGTTTATCAATAAATTGATCCAATCTGGTCACAAATAGTTTTTCTAGAATTTTTGAGAACTGTGGTAACAAGGATATTGGCCTATAATTATTGAATACACATTTATCACCATTTTTAAAAAGAGGAATTACCTTTGCTACTTTCATGTTATCTGGAAATATTCCTGTTGAAAAAGATAAATTGCATATATATGTAAACGGTTCAATAACATAACTCATTATTTATTTTACGGACATCATATCCATAGGTGGTTAGGTGGTGAATGATCTGCTCATCTGACTGTTTATTGCAGTAATCCACATTATTAGCATAAATAGAGGGCCCCAAACCAAATTTTGCTTAGGACCCCATGGAAGTTTGGGCCGGTCCTGGCCCCCACAACCCGACTGTGGAACAAGCAGAAGATAATGGATAGAAGGATGGATGAAGACAGACACAATGAAGATCAGACAAGTTGCCTTACCTGTTTGAGCCAGTTAGACTCAATAACCTCCAAAGCATGACAGATGCTGCTGTGGATGATGACGCAAACAGTGACTTTGAGGATTTTCCAACATAAAATGATGCAAACCTTTTAATAATTGTGTTTTCAGCATGTTGATGGGATGAATGCAGCTGTGGTAGGTGCAGCGTGGTAGGGCTAACTGGCCAGAACATGGTCAAAGTGAAAGTTGCAGGACTTCTGCAGGGACTGGTACGATGTTGAAAATGATGTTGAATTATTTTCTAAAAGAACACCTGATGTTGAATTATTTTCTAAAAGAACACCTGATGAGTTTCCTCTCATGCAGATGACCAAAACCTCATTCCTGTGAGCCAGGCTGATAAGGATCCTCTGCTGTGAGGGGCTACACACCACTCACATATTTTAATCTAATCTGCAGATAACACAGATTACTATACAGTTTTTATAAACCTCTGTTTTTTACTAAACTACTTTAACTATCACCTAGAAAGTTGGTGATAGTGCCTGTTTATTTCCAGGTGATTTCATTGTCACATCTGTTTATGACTTTTGAATAAGCCACAGCTGTAGACACCTGGTAAAACAAACCTAGAGCACATTTATGTCTTTAAGCAAGAACACAACAATGGTCACGGAAATACAAACGTTAATGTGTCTGGCCATTAATATTTTATTCTGTTCTTATTTCATGTTAATATTTTGCCTCTCTAGTTAACTGGAACTCATGGAGCCACCAAATATTTCTTCATTGTCCTTTCCAGGAGGAGCAGAAACATCATGTTACTTTCATTGATCGTCTACCCTTAACCTTCAGAAATCTAAAAACACACAACCATCCATTCAGTAAGACAGTTAAAAAATGTACATGCCACTTTGGTTGAAGCTTGCAAACAGATTCTCTGAAGAGGTCTCGAGAGCATAACTAATAATCTACGAGTGTGTGCGCCTGAGAGTGGGTTCTGGTAAGTGGTCCCATCAATCTTCATTGAGCTCTTACAGAAAAAGGAGGGAGGCTGGCGTTTTATCTGCCACACATGTCCATCTGTCACTGTCAGAGTGAGAGACACACACAGAGTGGTGTGTGTATGTGTGTGATAAAGGCAAATCAGGGGTGGTGGCATAGACCAGTGGATCAAATGTTTTTGGGTTCTTGTGGAGGCTGGACCCAAGTGTCCTGTCCCACCAGGTGTGTGATACATGTGGACATCCACTTTGGACATGAATCTGTCACAGCACACCACCTCCGTCACAGCTGAGAATCCCCTCATGAAGCACTGAGGGAAACAGCTCATTTGGACCAACAGAAGCTCTGCAGTGTCCTGATAAATTAATAACGCACCAGTGGCACTCTGAGAGGAAACAAGCTAACTGGACTGAAATCAACCAGTTCCCAGCAGTCTTTGTGCACCCACTGGGGATTTTCATTACATATATGTTATCTAGAAATCAGTCTATAGCTTATGTTGACCAAAAGGATCTTCTTCATACATATTCCTTACATCCAGCCCTGCAGAGGAACCACGTCTGTTAGGACCATAAATCCTCTGGTGCTTTGGACAGATTATGTACACAGTCATGGTGATTCAACCTTACCGGTAGTTCTTTCTGAGAACAAAGCAGAGAAAATATGTTCAAACATATTCAATACTGTATGTCATAATCAAATAAATAAACGTAAGTTTATAAATGTTTTTTTATTTATTAAAAGCATTTATTAGTCTGTAAGTGAGTGCGAGTTCTCTGACAATGGATGTGTGAAAACATCTCAGGTCCAAAGTAACGTTAAAGGAGACCTGTTGAGGGTGGTTCTGAAAGGTGACCTCAGAGTCAAAGGTCATGGTGAGGAGAGGTCTTCTTCATGCTACAAGGTGGACTTTGAACATGGTCTGGGTCTTTGGGCTCTTTTTTTTTTTCTTTTATTATGAAAAATAATTCATTCAAAAATATTCACAGTTCAATGTATATTGTACATACATTCATCAAAGTTCTATAATGTCCGTCATGTAACAATTTTTTTTTTTTTTTACTTTAGACGTCTGTTACTGTATTTCCAATATTCCAAATGATTCAAGTGGTCCAAAGATGTCTTCACACAGTTGCTTGTCCACACAATACAAAGTTCTACAGTGTCCTTGCATCATTCCAATGAACAGTTTCTAGCGATCCAGGGATTTATTTTCACAGAGCTTAAAGTTCCTGCAGGTGTAGATGGAGTGTCTGGTAACTGACAGTATGATATTGCAGAGGAGATAGTGATTGTGGTTCCCTTTCAGTCTGGTTCTCTCTGTGCAACATTTTCTATGGGAATCAGCGCCTCCACGCGGTGACCTGAAGTAATACACTCACGCCTTTACGGCAGGGGCGTCAGCGTCGCGCCAGAGGCCCCGCCCTCTGGACATTTAAGCGGCTGACGCCCGTCTATCTTTCTCTTTTTGCCCTTCACCTCGCAAATACCTGAAACACTCTTCTCGGATCTTCTCTGTATCTTCATCGCTCGACCAGAGGTGAGCTCGCTCCCTACACAGAGCATACAGAGAATCTTCTACTGCGGACTGCTGGGCTGGCGAAGGCTGGCCCGGCACATTTTTCTTCACCCCGAAGTTTTCTTCTCCTCTCTCCACAGGACGCTTCGCTCGAGGGCGCTGACTGCGCGACACAGCTACCCTGCTAACAACTAGCAGGCTAGCCGGCGAAAGCGACACAAGGAAGTAGACGTCTCCGGACGACGTTAGCACTGCTAGCGGGTTTAACTCTTCTCAGCCACGGCTCCCGAGAAGGTAACGCGAAAACCCAAAAGTCAAAGAAGACCAGCAGGCCAGTGAGCCCCAGCTCCCTTGCCTTTTTTCTCTTCTGCTTTTCTACTGCTCGGTTAGCGAACGCTACCTGCGAGGCATGCTACCTGCTAAGCTAACGAAGCTAACAGGCCAACAGCCCCGAGCAGCTCTGCGAGAGGAACTCTGGCAGGCCGTGAGCTCCGGCTCCCGAACCTGCTTCAGCGGATCTGGATACCCCCCCTTTTCAGCAGCAGACACCCACGAGGCCTGTCTGCACTGCTCTGGGATGCTACATGCAAGGACACTCGAAGCTTTTCTCGCGGATGACCCCGGAGAAAGGAGAGTGGAAACGGAATATCTCCGCCGTTATCTGGCTAGCTCCCACGGTTAGCATGGCTAACCAGGGGTACCCACGACAACACGCGGTGGAAGACGGCGTTGCTAACACGATTAGCGCGGCTACAAGCGGACAACGAAGGACTCCATCGTGAGGTATGTGAAAATGCTTGGACTAGCTTGCTAGCTAACCTTCTCATATTTTGCCTTTTCCGCTATCCTACGAATCGACGGTAGAATTCATCGCATAACTAAGTGTTTTTTACCGATGCTACGCTGCTCGAGGGCCCATCTTAGCACCGCTAGCGGGCTCACAAGTACCTCCACGTTTAGCCATGGCTAACAAGGAGACTCTCTGTCCAGCACAGTCCAGGAGGAGGACTTTCAGCTACTTGTTCAGCTGCGCTACCTGGTAGTTTTTCCTTGTAACATCGATGACGCGGAAAGCTTATCCACCCATGAGGCTATGGATGACTCTCTGACGTTAAACCATCTCAGGGCTTGAGGGGCCCTGGCGGGATGGACAACGACAAGTGGCCTCGTTATCGTAGGCCCACCAGGCAGAAAGCTACAGGAGATACAAGGGGCCACCAGCAAAAGAAGAGGAAAGGAGATGCCCCTGCACCATTACAGGCGCTCTCACTCACAGAAGGAGAGAAAATGCCAAATTTCTACCACCAGTTTCTGTGTTTTTAAGGAACACGGACTAGCTGTTTCGGAAAGTTTAAACACACAAGAACACTCAGACCCTTGTGTAATAAAGAGAAATCGCCGTCCACACACAACAATACTATCTCAGACTACTGAATGCGTCCTGGTCCCAAAATGGGAACAGGGCCCCAGGTTCGCCCGCTCACATAGTACGGGAACCTGGCCTTTCGAGCCCAGACTTCACTTGTAAAATGCTACAAGGAGCTGGTGGTGCGTGTGTGCGCCCTAAACAATAACTAGTCTACTGTGATTGTCATCCACACACGACAATGAAATCTCAGACTACTGAATGTGTCCTGGTCCCAAAATGGGAACAGGGCCTCAGGTTTGCCCATTCATGTAGTACGGGAACCTGACCTTTTGAGCCCAGACTTCACTTGTAAAATGCTACAATTAGCTGAAGGTATGTGTGTGCGCACTAAACAATAACTCGTCTACTGTATGTGTAATGAAAACTTAACACTGTTTCATGCATATACAAGAATGAAAGTTCCAGAGCACAGACTTCCCTGGTTTTTAACTCACAACTTGGTGGAACACAACCTACTAGGTCAAACTACGAACTGCAGTGGGACACGCAAGTTTTGCCTGAGACAGTCAGATCTCACGATGTCTTCTGCTGGGCGGACCAGCCTGTTCCAGAGTACGCAGAAGGGGTCAAAAGCCATCCCTTCCGCACTCGAATGAAGCAAGCAGCTGCTAGACATCCCTCCCGGGGATGCATTGCATGCTCAAGTTCTTCCTGGTGCCCAAAAGAGATGAATACCTGAGACCGGCCCTGGATCTCAGGACTCTGGGCAAGAAAACAAGAATTTTTCAATTTCAAAATGTTGACACTGCGGCAGGTCCTCCGGTCCGTGAGACCTGGAGACTACGCATGTACAATGGATTTGAGAGACGCCTGCTTCCATGTGGGCGTCTGGAGGAGGCACAGGAAATTCTTCCTGTTTTGCCTTCAAAGGGAAAGTTTATAAATACAAAGTCTTACCCTTCGGTTTGAAGACTGCTCCTCATACATTTACTAAATGTCTGGATGTAACCCTGACCTCTCTTAGGAATCAAGGAGTCAGGATTATGAACTATCTGGATGACCTCCTGGTTTTTGGCCGGGAGCAGGACCAATCACACTCCTGGGTGATTTCTCACCTGGAGTCTCTTGGATTTTTCATAAACCCACAAAAGGAGTGACCTGACCCCATCACGGATTACCATATTTCTGGGAGTGCAGGTCTACACCATCCGGTACATGGCTCTCAGAGGAACGTGCTTCCTCGATTCGCCGGTACATGGCAAAAGTTTAAACTGAATCAACAGATTCCCCTGTAAGCGTGCCAACGCCTCTTTAGGCCTCTTGGCGGAAGCCATACCCTGTGTATCACATGCATTGGTGAGGATGCGAGTCTGGCATGCATGGCTAAACCAATAAAAATAACCTGCCCCCGTCTGGGTGAGCAGAAAATTTATTAGAATCATCTCAAAGTTCTCGAGGGCCCCGGAACCTTGGGGGGACCTGTCCGTGTTCACGGAAGGGGTCACGTAAGGTAAGGTGTCATCCCATGTGATTATCACGACGGACACCTTGGAAACAGGATGAGGAGGCAGTCTGCAGAAATCAGAATGCCCGAGGCCTCTGGAATGATCAGGAAGTAGATTGTACATCAACTTCCTGGAGTTGATTGGCCATATTCCTGTCAGCAAGATACTTCTTTGGTAAAGGTCTGATTGCGGGACAGCACGTCCTTACTCAGATAACAAAACCACGGTGTCCTTCATTGACTGGGAAGGGGGGACAAGATCCCAAGCCCTCCTTAGCCTGTCACAGAGGATGCTCACATGGTATGCTCCAGAGACCTGCTGACTCAGGCACGTGGACAGCTTCTACACCCACGTCCAGAGTTGTGGCAGCCTTCAGCCTGGCCACTGAAGGGGACTGGCTGAGGGTCTAAGGCCTGATTGTCTTTGCTCCAGCAACAACAACAACATACACAAGGGACACCCTTGGTGTTTATGTTTACTTGGGAGTTGCTTCAGTGGAAGGGTTTCCCTCTCCTCTGACAGTTCTCCAACATCAGGATGGGCCTCTTTGACAGTCCTGGTAGTTGTCTGTTCAAGAAGCAGATGAGGGACTCGTGCGTGCCCCTTGTACATAAATTTTTCCCCTGGGGACCTGGAAGGTTACCCTGTGCTTGAACTGGTTTTTTTTTACCTCCACATTGCCATCTGATTGCCAGTGGCGTAATAGGTCCCTTGCTCTTTTCCTCTTGCTTCTCAAGTTTTCCAGGGAAATAGGAGATGTGGAGTAATCACACTAGCAAAAGACGCTCATGCTGTCTCTAACTGGTGTTTTCATCTATGTGTCCAGTGGTAACATCAGGACGATGTTTCTACATGTGGCATTTTTCTTCTCAGGCTGTGCTCTCTACATACCTTGGAGAGTGGCTGGGAAATGCCTGCCGTATTAAGGCAGATGTTCTCACATGCGTTTTGCTGAGCATTTCAAGGGCGTGAATGAATTGCGTTCCCATAGAAAATGTTGCACCGAGAGAACCAGAGTGAAAGGGAACTGAAAGTTATGCACCATAACTCATGTTCCCTGAAGGAAGGGAATGAGGTGCAACATATTTGGCCCTTTCAATGCTGAATGCTCGGTGAAGTGCATTTATTAGAGAAAGATGGACGGTCGTCAGCCGCTTAAATGTCCAGAGGGCGGGGCCTCTGGCGCGACGCTGACGCCCCTGCCATAAAGGCGTGAGTGTATTACTTCAGGTCACCGCACAGAGGCGCTGATTCCCATAGAAAATGTTGCACCTCGTTCCCTTCCTTCAGGGAACATGAGTTATGGTGCATAACTTTCAGTTTTGTTGTTGATAGGATTTATGAAGTCCTAAAAGTCTCATCCAGTTCCATTCTTTGTCGTTCTGTGGTTTAATATTGCAGGTGTTTTCCAGTAAGTCTCTTATCTTGTCCCATAAGATGGTGCAGCCAGTACAGCACAGGAACAGGTGCTCTAATGTCTCGGGCTCTGAAAGACAGACTGTGCAATCGCTGCTAAATTTTTCTTTATTGATTTGGTGCAGGATGACGCCAGTAAATATTCTCCTGTGTCTTAACAAAAAATCTGTATTGTTCACTTGTTTGTGACTGAACTTAATGTGTAAATTTGACCAAATATCATGGACTGGTGGATTTTGAAATATTTCAGACCATTTTTTGTTTGCAGTAGGTTCTTGAACAATTTGTGAAATTAGAATGTTGTACCATATTTTTGTTTTGACAACTTGAACTTCTGTTTTCTTGTCACCTAGCAAAAGGAAGAAAGATGGGGCGTCATCCTGCACCTCCTGATGTCGTCTCCTCCCTCCAAAGATTGAGGACCAATGGAATGGTAAAGCAGTTTGAATTTTTTTGCATTTCTTTATCAATGTGTCCTTTCTGAATGGGATGTTTGCTCTTGTAAAATGACTGAGGACCATGTTGATGTCCACTGTCCCTCGATCATCCAGAATCTGCCCAAAGGTGTGAATACCAGCTCCCCTCCAGGATGGGAGATCTAGCGTCCTGCCCTCACAGACCACTTCAGGGTTGTTGAAGATCGGCAGTGAGAGATGAGACCTGTACTGAACGCTTGTAGTTAAGAAAGGTCTGACTTTATTCCAAGATTGCAGAGCTTCTGAATGTAGTTCACCGATTTGTGATATTTGTGACAGGGATGAAATGGAGCATAGATTGAAAATGTTTTTGGTTCCGAATGAATTCAAGGATGCTTGAAAATAATCATGCCATGTATGTCTGGTTGATGATGTTAAAAAAATTGTGATGAGTTTAATTCTTAAGGCTTGTTTTTTGGATGTGATGTCAATTAAATTGAGTCCTCCCTTTTTATACGGAGCGATGACTGTTTTATGTGCAATCATATTTCTTTTTTGTTTCCAGATAAAATTTGAAATTTCACCGTTTAGTTTGTGCAGAACTGGATTTGGGAGGTCACATACACTAAAAGGGTATATGATTTTAGAGATGACTGAACTGTTTACAATTATTATTTTTCCTTTGATTTTCTGTTGTCTCCATAAATTAAGCTGTTTTTGAATTTTGGTTATGACATTTTTCCAGGTCTCATTTCTTGCTACCTCTTGCTGCTTTCCAAGGTGCACGCCCAGGACCTTAATGGTGTCCCCCAAATCCCTGAAGACCCACTTGCCTGGTGTCCGAACCATCCCACCACAGTACATGATATCTGATTTTGAAAAATTAACTGTTGCTCCTGATGCTGAACCATAAGTGTTTAAATGTTTCATGACCAGCTCTAAACTTTTTTCATTTTTTACTGTAATTGTTGTGTCATCTGCATATTGGAAGATTTTACTGATGTTTCCTAATGGAGATTGTATTCCTTGAATGTCTTTGTCCTGTTTGATTAGTATGGCGAGGGGTTCGGCCACCAGGCTGTAGAGCAGGGAGGACAGAGGACACCCCTGTCTGACTGATCTCTGTAAGCTGAAAAAATTGGTGAAGTGACCATTGCATTTGACTTAACTTTCAGAATTCAAATATAACAGCTGTAGTATTTTAATGAATGTCTGTCGAAAACCAAATTTGTTTAAAACTGTCCATAAGAAATTGCGTTCTACTCTGTCGAATGCTTTACTGAAATCTACACTTAAGAGGATGCCTTGAGTGGATGTCATTGACTGGATGGTGTGGTGGATTGAGAGGATAGTATCTGATATGTTTCTTTGTGGAATGCCATATACCTGTGAAGAACTGACAATATTTCATACTATTGATTTTAGCCTGTTTGATAGTATTTTTGCATACATTTTATAATCTGTATTTAAAAGGCTTATTGGTTGGTAGTTTTCAAGATTGTTTCTATTTCCCTTGTCTTTGTATAAAATGGTGATGATGCCTTGTAAAAAAGTCTGAGGCGTGCACCCTGTCCCCTCCATGACAGTGAAAACTTTGAATAATATTACACTAATTTGTTCTTTGAACTGTTTGTAAAATTCAGCAGTGATGCCATCTTGTCCAGGACTCTTATGCTGGTTTAGTGTCTTTAAGGCTAGTTGGATTTCTTCTATTGTTACTGGAGCATCGCAGCAGAGACTGTCATCTTTAGAGAGTGAGGAGTGGATCACACCAGCAACCTTTTCTATTGTTTCTTGAGGAATGTTTCTGCTAGTGAACAGGTCACTATAAAAACACTGAATAGTTTCCAGAATGCCTGTTATATCCGTTTCTTTTTGTCCTTTTTCATTGATCAATTCAGTTATTGTTGAATTGATTTGTTTATGTTTTTCTAGACCTAAAAAGAAAGCTGTAGATTTTTCTCCATCTGATAAATATTTGGCTTTACTGCGAATTATGGCTCCTTTGCATTTATTGATTTATATTCTGTCTAACTGTTCTTTTAATAATATATAGTTTGTAGTGTCTTTCGTTTTACCTTTTTCTAAAAGGTCTAGTTCTATGTTCAGTTGTTGTCTCAGATTGTGTTCAGTCTTTGTTTCTCTCCATTTTTTCTGTTTGCTGTACTTCACTGTGATGTTTTTGATTCTTTGCTTGGCCTGTTCTCACCATTCTAACCCCGGCTTTACACTGCACGCGGCTCCGCCCCGCTCCGGTCCGCAGGTCGCAGCTGAACGAGTCCAATTCCCACTGCCTCCGCTCCGCTCAGGTCCGCCTGGATGCGCCGCTCCAAGACACGTGCGAGATCGCGCGATAAATCAAGTGATAAATAAGTAAGTCAGAACAAAACAATTCATTCGGTGGAAAGAAGGAGAACAACTGTAGAGAGACTGCTGCCTTGATCTTCTCTCGTAAATGAGCTACATGGTTTGAGCAACAGGAAGTGATGTTTACATTTCAGAATAAAATACTTTTTTATTTATTTATTTTTGTATTGCGTTATTAGGTGTAGTCATAGTCATAAATATAATAGTTTAGTCATAGAATAGTCATAATTGATAGTTTGACAGCATTTTTGTACAAATAAATCCGTATAGAGCTAGGATTAGTCCGCCCGTGGTGATTTTATTTTGTAAATACGGAAGTTGTGCTCGTTCCTTTTCCTGTTGGTGCGACGTAATCTTCAAAAGTTGACTCCGGCACAGCTCCGTCATCCGGCAGAAATAGAAAATTTTCTAATTTTGACGGACTGCCGTCCGCTCTCCGCAGCTCGCCGCCGCCGTGCGGAGCCAGTGTAAATTCTGTCATTGATTATAATGGGTGCGTATTTGCTGCGGAGGTCGGACCGGAGCGGGGCGGAGCCGTAACGCATGTGGTGTAATTCCGGGGTAACAGGTTGTCAGTGTAATCCATCTCCTCAGTCAACGTCTGCAGCAGGACACTGATCTTACCTCTGTAAATTTGATCCTGGAGAAGAGCGGCATTCAGACACCAGAGACCCCCATTTCTGATACCTCCCCCCATCCAAACTTCCAGGAAGGCGTGGTCGCTCCAGGCGTTGTCTTTGATGAGACAAGACGATACCTCAGGGACGAGAGATGACAGCAGGCACAAATCTATTCTGGACTGTTTTAAATGATTTAAAACAACTTGTTTTCTTGTAAACTGTCTTCCCCTAGGGTGAAATATCCTCCAGATGACTAACAGGTTATTGTTTTTAATAAGATCATATAATGCATTCCTACTGGAGTCTTCTGAAAACGTGCAGTTGCTGCTACCATTAACCCGGACATTCAGTATAAGCTTAACTTATACTCAATCATGGAAGACCTGATAACATCCACGCCCAACATGCTGCAGATTTCTGGTCTAACACAGACATTAAAATTGGTTAGGACTTAGAAAAAGAATTACTATTTAGACCTGTCTGACTCTCCCTTTTCTTGTGCTTTTGACGAGCCGTCAGTGACTACAGAGGGCGCTGACTTCACTGCTTCTACAGAAGTTACTGCTGTCTCTCCAGCATCCACAGAGGGCGCCAATGCTACATGCTCTGCAGCACCAGAGGGCGTTGCTCCCATAACTCCTACAGAGGGTGCTGAGGTCCCAGGGGGTGCTGAGGTCCCAGCACTGAAAGAGGGTGCTGAGGTCCCAGCACTGAAAGAGGGTGCTGAGGTTCCAGCACTGACAGAAGATGTTGCACCATCAGCAGCTACGGAGGGTGCAGATGTCTCTCCAGTATCCACAGAGGGCGCTGTAGCCATGTCTACAGAGGATGACAACGCTACGTATTCTACGGCTCCAGAGGGTGCTGCCCTACCTCCAGCTCCAGAGGGCGCTACCCTACCTACGGCACCAGAGGGCGCTGTAGCCACGTCTACAGAGGATGACGACGCTATGTATTCTACGGCTCAAGAGGGCTCTGCCCTACCTCCAGCTCCAGAGGGCGCTGCCCTACCTCCGGCTCCAAAGGGCACTGCCTTGCCTTTGGCTCCAGAGGACGCTGCCCTACCTCCGGCTCCAGAGGGCGCTGCCCTACCTCCGGCTCCAAAGGGCACTACCCTGCCTCCGGCTCCAGAGGACGCTGCCCTGCCTCTGGCTCCAGAGGGCGCTGCCTTACCTCCGGCTCCAGAAGGCGCTGCCCTGTCTCCGACTCCAGAGGACGCTGCCCTGCCTCCAGTTCCAGAGGACGCTGCCCTACCTGCGGCACCAAGGGTGCTGCTTCCACGTCGATGGAGGGTCTCCACACCACCGACGCTTCCACATCGATGGAAGGTCTCCACATCGCCGATGTCTCTACATCGATGGAGGGTCTCCACACTGCCAAGACTTCTACGGCAACAGAGGGTCTCCACATTGCTGAGACCTCTACGTTGATGGAATGTCTCTACGCTTTAGACGTCCTTACGCCTGATGACGTCTCATCGCTTGACGTTACTATGCCGCATGACGTCTCAACGTCCGACGAGGCTCCTGATGATCGTGTTCCTGCCGACAAAGACGGTCCTGCCGACAAAGACGGTCTTGCCAATGAAGGAGTTCGTGACGTTGTCGAATGACGTGTTCCTGCCATAGAAGAGCGTATCCCTGATGACACGGTTCCTGCCGAAGAAGTCTGTGCACCTGCACCAGCCGACGACGTCCCTGCACCAGCCGTAGAAGCCTGTGCACCTGCCGTTGTAGTTCCTGCCTTTGATAAACGGCTGCCCGATTGCCTGCCTGGCAGGTTGTTGACTAGTGCTGATGTCCTGCACGTTGTACGGCCTCCGGTTGCTTGCCTGGCAGGTTTTTGACCGGTGCTGACGCCCTACTCGATGGACGACCTCCCAGTCGCCGGCCGGATGTGACTCTTCACGATGGGCGGCCTCCCAGTCGCCCGCCTGACAGTGCTCTTCTCGATGGATGGCTTCCCGGTTACCCGCCAGACGTAACCCTGCGTGATGGACGGCCTCCCGGTCGCCAGCCTGTTGGGTTCTTGTTTGGTGCAGACGCCCTGCGCGATGGACGGCCTCCAGGTTGCCCGCCAGACGTGGCTCTGCACAATGGGTTTTTGTCTGGTGCCGACATCCTGGCCGCTATGTTTGACCGTTTAAATTTCTAGTTTTGGTCTGTGTTTAAGCTTCTAGGATTTTTCTTCAGTTTAGTTTTTTGCATTTAGCTCTCGCAGTTTTTTCTAGTTTAGCCTTTGTGTTTGCCTAGTTCTAGTATTTGCATGTAGCTCTTGCAGTTTTTTCTAGTTCTTGTATTTAGCCTTTGTGTTTGGCATTTGTCCCAAGTCCTGTTCTTGTCGGGTTTTTGGTTTGTTGTTCTTGTGTTTTTTCCCCTGTCCTTGTGTTTTCTCGTGCCCGCCGTCGCTGCAGTTCCTCCCTCCGTCCACCCTGGTTTTTGTGGGGTGTTCTTTGGGGACGCCTGGGGGCGTCTTTAAGGGGGGTATTGTAAGGATGGCTTCCTCTGTTGGTCTGTCTCCCTCCTTACATCCTTTCTCCCTGGTCTACGTCTCAGGTGTTATGATTTTAGGTAATTATGCAGTGTATATTAGTTTGCGTTCATGTGTGTATCATTGTCGGGTCATTCATCCGTGTTCCCTGGTGTCATGTCCTTGTGTCCATGCTTCAGTCTAGTTCCTTGGTTTGTGAGTATGTCTCTTCAGTTTTTGAGTTTCTAGTATTCCAGCCACAGTTTGAGCTACAGTTCCTAGGTTTTGTGATTACTGCCATGTCAGTGTTTGATTTTGTTTTGTTAAAGTGCTTTTGATTTTCTACTCATGCCTCTGAGAGTCTGCCTGTCTGCACCACTGTGTTCATCCCTACAACCCCACACTGTATCGTGACATTCACCTCAGAGAAGGTGGTGTTGGCTCTTCTGAGACCCGCCCCCTGGACAGCTGCTGCAACAATCAGTTTGAATAACCAAATAATTTCTGTGCAAACTGTCAGAAAATGTCTCAGGGAAGCTCCATCCATCCATCCATCCATCCATCATCTTTACCAGCCTCTCTATGACTTACAGGGGCTGCTGGTGTCCATCATTCTCTGTGTGAGAGACAGGGGACACCTGGACATGTCTCCAGTCCATCACAGGGACACATAGAGACAAACAAGACAAACAATCATTCACTCTCTCACTCACACTGAGTGACAATTTAGAGTTACCAATCAGACTAATATGCATGTTTTTGGTATGTGGGAAGAAATTGGAGTACCCGTAGAATACCCACGCATGCACGGAGAGAACATGTAAACTCTACAAGGCCTAGACCGGGAGGTGAATCTGTGACCTTCTTGCTGAGAGGTGACAGCTCTAACCACTTTATCAGTACCTCCAATAACACATTTTCAGCCATCCTTCTAAAGAGACTAAAACATTCAACCTTTCATTTTAAGATTATTTTAATTATCTGTCACTCATGTTGCTGCTTTGGCCCAAAAACATGTTTGACATGTTTATTGTTCAAAAACCGTGAGGAGCAGTGATATTATTACTATACTGAGAATTATTAACTTGCATTTAAAACATGTTTCTTATTTTTTTCTGGTAGTGCAAATAATTCTCAACTCTAAATACTCATAGTTGGAGTCCAACATTATACTATTATAAGTATAGCAGCAACAAATGTTTTGAAACTTGTTTTTTTTTATCACAAAATATATCTTGCATTTAAAACAACATGTTTTTTGGGTCCAACTGAATAGACAGAATGCTGAAAATGTAATCTCTTATCATATTTTTGTAAATATTAATAAATCCATCGTTGTGGGGGAAGACGGGATTAAAATGTCTTAGACTTACATAACCTCTCGTTCTTGCTTCCTCTGTCTTCAAAACCACAGAATTTTCATTAGGCACAGGGAGTTCTAATTAAGTTCACATAATCTCCTCAGATTCCTATATGTGTGCCTCAGCATTTCAATTCTAACATGTCCCCTGCCTGATCTGGTCCAGGGGCCTCATGTATCAACCACAAAAACATTGCGCACGTCACTTTCCACGCAAAACCCCGTATGTATCAAAACTGAACTGAACGTGAATATATGCGCATCCAGGTACATATCCACGCAAGCTCCCGAGCAGGCGTACGCACGTTTCTGTGGTTCTTGTTCCTTTGGCGACACTTACAGGTGTTTCAGAGAAACTGAAGCCCCACAGTCTGTGGTTGACTTTAAGAGCGGCTTGAAGACCTTTCTTTTCAACCGAGCATACTTTACTCCTCATGATTCTACTTTTGATCTTAGCTGATACTGTTGTTGATTTTAATTGTTTTATTATTTGTCTTATTGACATTCAAATATGTTGCACCTTGTAGCACTTTGAGATTTCCATTAATGAAAAGTGCGTTATAAATTGAATTCATAATTATTATTATTATTATTATTAACTGTTCATGATGTGAAAATGATTAATATTCCCTCCAAACACACGATTAACAAGTATTACATCCACATGACGCAGTGAAATAAAGCACGCGCAAAGTTGTGCCAAAAATAAATTTAACAGGAACGGATTCATTCAGCCTTACTGGAGGTTATAATAAATAGTGTAACACGCAGAGCATTTATTTAGAAACAGATATAATTTTCCGATCTAGGATATGGCTTATCAGCCGTTTTCAGAAATAATCATTTTTCAGTTTGGCACTGCTGCTGCGCTCTGGGGAGCCGTGCATCACGCGTGCATACAGAAGCAGCGGTCAAACTGTTCCACAGAGGGAGCTGCAGGTCGATCGGGACTGTGCAGTCCAGTCCACACAAAGCCGGATCATGTCCAATGGAATGTCTCATCCATATGATTCCAAAGGCTGAGTGGTCGCGCTTGGAGCGCGCCGCGCGCACCCTCACCGGTGTCGACACGGCAGCTGGAGGTGAT